>JAMKCH010087607.1:0-15423 GCA_023653785.1 Ophioderma brevispina | reverse complement strand
TTTTAAATATATTGGCTGACTTTGATGATTTTAGATTTTGGTCAAGGGAATTCCAGATCCTAGGACCGGAGTTTTTAATTGAGAATTTAGTTAAGTTCAAAGTAGGTTTAATTGGAATAAAATTGTTAGCATGTCTAGTGTTATAGTTATGAATATCCTTATGTTTATAGAAGAAATTATTAAATGATTTTGGAAGGTTATTATGAACATAGCGATACATGAAGATTGCGGTTTGAAGTTTATTTACATCGAATATGTTAAGTGTTTTTAACTTGTGGAATAATGGCTTGGTATGAGTTAAATAAGTAGAACCAGTACAAATACGGACTGCTTGTTTTTGAAGTTTAAATAGTCTATCAAGGTACATAGGATTATTTGAGTTCCAGGGACAGTGGGATAGATCAAGTGTACTATTTGATGTAGCCCAGACAATATTGCTATATAAATATAAGGAACTATAAGAGTGTTATATAATGTGAACAGGACATTGGGTGGTACTGTGTGTTTGAGTCTTTTAAGAACACCAATACTTCTAGAAACTTGGTTTGTTATCTTGGAAATATGATCTTTCCAATTCATGTGTTGGTCAAGAAATGAAACCAATTGAAGCCTGAAGCAATATATGGAGGGACCTACATAACATCTCCCAAGAATATGTCATCCTCAATTTTTAACCGTTGCTGCAATCATATTATAACTCTTACAAAATTAGAGCAAGTAAAATTTCAACTTCAAAAAATTGGGGTATCTGGCCGGGGTATCTGGTTGTTTTCTCCACACTTAATTATATCCAGTGAAATTGTTCAGTAAAGATTCCATTCATTTGATCAACTACTTATTTTGCCCAGTTGTATACACATTATGTAGATGATGTGAAATTGCTACAGGATTGTTTTGTTTTACTATCATCAGGTGTAGTCTTTGTCAAAGTCTCTAAGCTGAGGAAGGGGGCTTGCATGAGAATATGCTGCCAATGTTAGATGGCAATGTGGAAGATCCTTTTCTTTTTTCTGAGATTGACTGTTTCCAGCCTAACTGTCCAGCCATAGCTTGGCCTGGTATCACTTTATCAAAATGAACCCAATTTGCCCTGTAACTATAGAAAGCTGGTGATTCAACCTACCTGGCCACTTGAATTTCATGCATTACTGTGATTACATCAACTACCTTGTTATCTGTAGTCTTGCACAAGTCCTGCTCAAAACTCCTAACCAATTTACTAAATGTCATTGAACTAAATTGGCTTTAAATGAATTGAAAATACCAATTGATATGAACATTCTTGAAACTGTCTATGCAAATGGCCTCTCAAGACACTCAACCAGACCAGAACTATAAATTTCCTGGGCATGAATTACACATGAATTAGGACGGCTTTTAATAGAGAGCACCAGTCCCGGAAGCCTGCCAAGAAACCTAGAGGGATGCCTACATCATGTGATCAGTAATAATAGTAGGCAGCATATCACCAAGTACCTGTACTTGACCTGCTAGTTCACTGCTTTTTAATTCTCAAGAATAATTATCAGCTCTGTTCCAGTTTAAAAGCAACTGACAAGCTTGACAATGTAACATAAGCAGCTCAGGCTGTGATACAATCAATTTTGTCAGAGTTTACCAATATTTGGTTTACAATTAAGGCAGTTTTACTTTGACTGCTGTAAATCTAAATTTCAAAATATAGCAGGAATTTCAACAAAATTATATCACAGATGTAAATATATGTATAATAATTATTATTAAGGTTTATATCAGGCTTCAGAGTGGTGCAAAGAAATCTTTGTATTGTACAGTTACGGTAAAAGTCCCCGGATGTAATACAATATTATTTTGAATATTGTATCGCATCCGGGCATTTTTAGCAAGAACAACATTATTGACTGACTGGTAGACTTGTGGACTACAACACTGTCAATGCAAGGTTTTACTTGAGTCAGCCTGATATTTAAATAATAATATTGGATGTCTTTTTTTCGTATGATACAAGAATATATTGCACTCGCTAAACAAATATTGTACTCGTCTTCGACTCGTACAATATTTTTCTAGCTCGTGCAATATATTCTTGTATCATACTCAAAAGCCATTCAATATTATATAAATATCGAATTAGGCAATTGTGTTTTAGCAAGAAATGAGGAAAGAGAGGGAAGAGAAAAGTCAGAAATTCGGGGTGGTCTCAAACCAGGGCCCGCCCATGACTGGGGATAGTATGCTACAATGGTGTTGCTCCCCAGCCAGCGATTTCATACCCATACGTGTCTTTGTTTGATGATGCAATCATTATATCTGGGATTGTGCAAATTTTCTCTCTCAGTGCATTGGCATCTGTTGGCGTTTGGTACCTACCATAAGGACTTATTATCAAAGATGCCAAGCAATGAAATCATATGTTGCTGAGCAGGGTTGTGAAGATGCCACAGGACAGAAAATGGACGTGTACAATTTATAGCTAAGTTAAAGCAATAACAGCACATTTTTTGAAGAGTGTCCCCAATTTTAAAACTTTGATATTTTTGCATAGTAAAGTTGTTAATTGCCTAGGAAACTATATCTGTGAACGAGAATGCTCAAAAATGCATATTTGTCATAAAATAAGCGATTTTGTAATTAGAATTGGGATCCTAGATTGCACTTAAAGGCAGAGATGGAAATGCTAAGTTTATGTCCGTCCATGATGAAATAGTGCCATCTCAAAGAAAATGACCTCTAACTTGACTTACCTGAACCATAATGGATGAGTGTAGACACATACATGGCACTATTTCCCGGCAATTTCATATTGGAAGGCAATTTCCAGCAACCGTTGTTATCAGAGAACTCCAATATTAATTATTCTAATTACAAAATTCCATCTTTTGCGACGCATAGACATTTTTGAGCTTAACCATTCACAGGTATAATTTACTAGCCAGCAACCGTGTAAAAATCTCAAAATTTTTGAAAAATTGGGAGTGCTCTTCAAAAATATGTGCTATTATTGCTTTAAGATGGCAGCAATTATAAAGCTCAAGTTGAGCACAGGAACTTTCAGGAGTAAAAGCCAATGTTTTTGAAGCATCTTTTTCGATTTTTTTTCATAGCAGATCTTAAATCAATTGATTTTCAGGCCCTTCAACACAGCTGTTTGAAAGTCTCTTTTATTATGACAAAAATAGAACAAAACCAATAATATTAACAGCAACACACTTTTTGCACCTGATTTCAATCATCTGTTCCTCCAGCAACATCATGTACAAATTGTGCAAAGTTTCATTGTGGGCAAATATGATTTTGTTTAAAACCTCTAGTTTTCCTCGAGACTGCAATAGAGGGCACTTAAACTCCCTGGGGTGGGGGTGGGGGTGGCACTCACATATGAAATGGATATGGGCATAAAACTGGCACTTTCAAACACAAGGGCATTTGGCGACAGACAAGTAAAACAAAAATAGTGGTCTTTGGGTGAGAGACAGCCAAACTGCCCCAAATGAGGGGTTTTCGGGTGTCAAATTTACAAAATTTGCAAAAATTGAAAAAGGGGGTCTTAACAGCCTTAAATATGCAGCAGCCTTATGCATCATCCCCCCATGCAGACTAAACATGCACATGACCTTTATAGGCTTATGTGGCAAGATCCTCACAACAATTTTTTTGATTTTTCAGGAATTATAGCTCTTGCATGCCTGCACTTATATCAGTTCTCAAACTGTGCTGTCACTGCTTAAAATTATTTTAAAAATAAATTACAATTTCCATAGGGTCAAAAAGCTGTGTCAAAAAATTTCAAAAAAAAAAAAAAAAAATTGCTTGAAAATTAAGTTCTTTTACAGTATTCTGATTTGGTTCTTCATTATGACTCAATACTCACAACACTCATGGAAATAGATATAATTTTTACAAATTCCAAACCTTTCTTTTAGGGTGCACTTCCTTTTTTCCAGGTAAGAGGTACCCTAAAATCCAAATACTACTTTCCAAAAATCTACCATATTTCTACACAAATTTGGAAATTTTTTTGCTCATTTATTTGCAAAGTTTAAGCAACTTCTGCAAAAATAACACACAAATGTTTCTTTTGTGTAGTGGTCTATGTAAAGAAGCTCAAAATCATGACTCCAAAAACAAGCAAAACAGTATAAAATCGTCAAAGCACTCACAACTAATCGCATAAACATTTCCACTTCAACAGTACAGCCAAATTGATGTTCAAATAAGTTACAAACTCAGAATCAATGTTTCTTCGGGCTTTCATTTGCGGCCAATATTAATTCAACACCTTTACATGTGTTTGTAATTTTTTTTTCAGCCAAACAGCCAATGGCATCAGAAAACAACTAGAGGTTTTACATCTAAATTTGACACTAGCCTTCAGCGCAGGCAACCTCAAAAGATTACCAGTTACCTGACCATACTGAAGCTTTGCAAAGTCTAAGTTTAATTTGATTTTGCGCTTGTTTTTACTTTAGGCCAGAAGGTAAAATC
Organism: Ophioderma brevispina; assembly: GCA_023653785.1. Classification (NCBI taxonomy): domain Eukaryota; kingdom Metazoa; phylum Echinodermata; class Ophiuroidea; order Amphilepidida; family Ophiodermatidae; genus Ophioderma; species Ophioderma brevispina. Next base: position 10,959 of record JAMKCH010087607.1, on the reverse strand, counting down.
ATTGCTTTGGGGACAAGGTTGACCTTCCATGTATTCACAGCAATGCGAGTGAATGCAAGTGGAAGAACAGACTATTTTTGAAGCCATAAGGTTCTCTGTATGTTTCAGGTATTTTCCACTGAATGTTTTCCCAACCAACTAAAATGCCATCTTTTCTATCCATCAATTTACTATTTATTGAGTAGGTATCACAATGATAAAGAGGTGGTGGATCAATCGGTGATCTGATTTTTCTGCACAATGCTCGCGAGACAATTATTCGGATTATCTACTTTTTCTTCAAGTCTGGTTTACGACTGTCTAGCTACTGGGTCAAATGTGTGGGTGGGTCTGATTGAATGGCCATACCTGAAGCCCTCATGATATGTTTTATGCACATGCATGACCATATCTAGGGTTAGTTTATGACTTTGACATTCACAAGAAATGTCAACATTATGCAAAAGGGTCCAACTCTTCATATTTTCAATTTCTTGGATAAAGAAACAAGGACATTGCATATTGCTTATTGATGCATTAAATCAAATCTGAAGTAAACAAGCCAAAATGTCAGGAAAGCAGGCAAGTTTAAAGCTTAGTTTTTGATTTTCTGTTTTACTTGTTTGTCTCAACTCCTCAATTTTTGTCAAAGTCGAGTTTTTGCATTATCTTATTGGAAGTAAAGAGTTATCTGCAAGTGGTAAAGTTGAGAATTTTTTTTTTTACATTCGAGCAATTTTTGTTTACAAAAATGTTGACTGATATTTATGACATTACAAAATATCACAAAATGGCAGGTTTAAGGCCACTTCACAAAGGATGGTATATTATTTTTTGATGTAATGCAACACTTGAGAGACACATTTGGGCATATTAAAATTTGGAAAATATCCCCGATTGTGTTTTTAAATTTAACTAAAAAAGGCAAGACAAACTGAAGGATTTGAGAACTGAAATCTATTCTACATCCTCCATTTGCAATATTATAGAAATAGAAATGCATATAAACAGATTATGCTAATAAAAAGTCTAGCCTTTCATAATATGATGTAGGATATGAACTGTGAACTACGTACGCTCAGCAGTGGCACTGAATTGGGTAACGCAGAGGCTGAACATGAGATTGTGTTTCATGCCAAATGTCATATTTTGACTTTTCCCTCACTTGAGAACTAACACTGTAACCCTATACCATTATGCCTGAATCCTCATCTTTTTTCTGTAAACACTGTTTACGCACGCTCACCTGTTTTCTACAGCGATGGCTTATTTTTCTCTGCCGGCCCAATTATACCCTATGTGCAGTACGATGTACGTATATAGGGTAGTAAAGTTGATTGAAATTCATGCCCATAAATTTCACCAGCACTAGTAACTCAACAATTTACATAGCTTGCAATCATACATGTACTACTTATATATATTCTGTATATTTGCATAGTCTTAACTACATAAAAAGTGACCTGTATTTTCAACACACATCTGGGATTCACCATTCTTTATAGGATTTGGAAACGAGCAATATTAATGCGGCTTTTCTTGTTAGCAATACACCTACTTATGGCAATTTTTCACTGTTTACACAAAGTGCAGAGGCAATGGATATAGGCCTATTTATATTCAAGTTTAGGTGTTGACAAAGGGGCTCTATGTACCATATTCATTCTAAGAAGCACCCAGGGTAATAAAGTGTCATTTTGGATGGGTGATAGATTTCTCTTGATTTCTAATCAAATTTCCAATTACATTGCTGAATAAAACATTTGCATTTGTTAATGCCAAAGGTTCCACTTTCACCACCCGTAAATGATATAATACACTTTTAATATGATTAAATCTTGATTGATTATTCAGAAACTTTGTTCTAAAATTTGACAAGTGTGTACTTTTACACTCTTAAAAATATGGCTTAGAACTTTTTTTCTGTCCTCCATATGGAACCCTCAAGAATGGAATCCTTAAAAATCTGAGAACCCCAAAAGGTTCCTAACAGAACCTTAAAAGGTGCTATACAGGAGTTAAAGAGCTATTTTTTGTTTGTTGAAGAACCTTACAGGGTTCCATATAGAGGACAAGTTTAGAACCTCTTTCACACCTTTTTTTCTTAGAGTATATAGGACACAGGTGTTTATTAGAATATTAAAGGTAAAACATAGCAATCGCATATATTTAGGACTGAAAATGAGTGGCGATGCTCATATAGATCATGTTTTTAAAGAAACGTGTGCAGAACAGGCCAAAAAAAATGTTAAAAATTAGCTTCAACAGATAGCCTTTAACCTCTGCATGGTCACATAAACCTAAACAGCTCTGGGATTCCTTCAGCCCAAATAAAATTGGTAAACATATTTGCACAGTTTTATGTCAAGAGTGGCTGATATCACAAATAATTGTGTCAAGATACGTTATTTTTCACTTTCGACCAAAAAAAAAACGTCAACATTAAGCCCTTGAAGGTGACATGTTATCACCCCCCTCAAAAATTGTCTTGATCTAATTCCTCCAGTTGGTAAGTCCATGAAGCTTCTCAACTTGCATTAAAAGTTTGGGAGTAAAGAGTACAGTTTACTCACACACAGTATCACAGGGAAATATTTTGAGCCAAGATTTCTGAGGTTTTGTCTGCTCTCATTAACATCACACTGGCTACGGGATAGAGTGATTTTTCTCCGAAAATGAGTCTGCGACGTTTCTGTAACATTTATTCAAATTCCTAAGTGGAAAGAAGGTTATTTTGGTTCAAATATACAGAGCAGTAAGCTCGAGAGCTTTTAGTAGCCAAAATAGAATCCACTTAACGTGAAATGGAAAGCCTTTGAAATTACATAGCCCAATTGGGATTGACAATCTATATGTATAGTTAAAAAAACGAGAGTAATGTTTGCAATTTGTACTTCCTAAAAAGATGTGAGCCTGATCCTTCCTTTCCTTCCTGAATTCTACATTTAATCTGGAGACTTTTAGTGCCTACTGAAAAATGGTTGAATTGCGGGGGATGAGACAACAGCGAACACTCATATTTGAATCTGATTTTCACAAGATTTAAGAGTCGATGTCTATTGCCTCTTAACATGTCCTCAGAGTAATGTTATTTTTGGCTTATTATTGCTCACTCTTTTCTAACCACATACCTTCCAATTTGTCACATGGGAACTTACATGATGGCTGGTGTTCTGAAAGGGAGCCTAACTTTATAGACCTGGGTTTAAACCAGGTTTAGTCCTACATGAGTGGACCCATTTTCCTTTCAAAATACTGTGAAAGTTAAATGAAATGGGTGAGAAAATTAGTCATAGATGGGCCCATCCATGAGGAATTTTCTCTCCAGTTACAGCACATATTTAGAGTATGTTGGAAGGAAAAATGTCCACTCATGTAGGACTAACCCTGGTTTAAACCTGGGTCTAAAGTTAGACTCCCTTTCAGAATACCAGCCCAAGTTTTTAACTACTGGTTGGGCTGAAGAGGGCTAGATTCTAAATATTTGAAAGCTGTCTTTCAATTGGTAATTGAAATGGATATATGAGGTAATCAGCCAATCAGAAATACTGTTTTAAAGGCAGCAGGGGGTTAAACACCACAGAATAAGAGAAAAATTAACCTGAAGCAAAAGTGTGAAATGCCTAACTCCAGTATACACAACGATACTCTTGAACACAATGACACTCAACAAGAGACAAACCGCATCAAATACTAATACCGACAGTTTAAAATTAATCTGAAAAAAATTGATCTTACCACAATGAAAACAACATTTCAGAAAAGAAATACACCCAAAAGGCAAGACTTGTAATTGTCACGACACCGGGCTCTAACAATTCAGAACTTTGTCCTAACATGTCCTATTAATGGTTTACATGATCTCCACATATTTATCGGCAATATGCCATCAATGCATGAATGCTTTCCATCTCTCACAATAAAGCATGTACTACACATACAAATTAGTGTCTGGAATCTGTGCAAGGGGATCATCTATTGGCCTGTTTTGTGCTGAAAAAGAACAGCTGATACTACAATGGTTGGAGAGCAAAGTGACATTTCTCTTCATTGCTCAACCTACCCACTTCCAATATTGACTGAGAAACACAAGTTGTGGTACGATATTTGTATGCAGCCATCATTCAGATATGCAGACCCGTGGCTCCCACCATATTCATCAAGACTATAGCTGAGGTTAAATAAGACATAAATAAAATAAAGAAAACAACTAGGTACAAAACAAACACAAGATTTCAGTTACTTTCTTTGGCCAGATTTGCTAATTTGATCGAGATTGAATTTCTGCTATACCATCTTGACGGGCCAAGAAAAAAAAACAAGTTTGTCTCAGAAGATTTTGTTTAAAATTGGTCTTTTAGTGTATTTTTTTAAGGTTTTTGCTCACTTGAATGATTTTTTTTTAAAATTTTAAGAATAAAATGAAAATTTGGCCACAAAGCAGCCGAAAAAATTGAAAATAGTGGGACAAGAATGAAATAATTTTATTTTTAAATCCCGCATTTCGCATTAGACTGCATTTCTCAAATTTGCATTTTTCACATTTTTTTGCCTAATCTGGCTTTTTAAAAACTTGTATGATTTTGTTTTAATCAGCTGGTCTAACCCCTATGAGATGAAATTAATTGGATGGCTGAGGTTGATAACAGAAAATAAATATCGCCCGAGCCTAGATCAAATATCAGGCAAGTCGAAGACGATCCTGATATTTTCTTGGCGAGGGTGATATTTACTGTTGTCAAATGAAAAAGTCATCCAATATTATTATTATTTCAATAGAAGAAGCTGACTTGAAAAAAATAGTTTAAAAATTACTTCAAAACTAATAAAAAGAGTATTTGCTTTACGAGTTGCTCAACATTTTTTGCATATTGTACAGTGTTGGGTGGTACGAGCTAGTTGCACTGCAGTATTGCACCAGATGGAAGCTCCATGCACAGTATAGATGGAACCTTCAAATTAGTTACAGATCACAAATGACATGAAAATCATGATTGTATCTTGAAATCAAAAGTGCAGCAAGTTATCTAGGCCACCCCTCTCCCACGAGGTTCAGGCCATCTAAAATAAGATGCAATTCATCACTTGCACCGTGCAGGATCTTCCTGTTTCACTTAAGTCAATAATCAGAAGGATTACAACAAACACCCATTGTTTTTGTACATTACATTTGACTAACTTACCCATTACTATGTTAAGTACAGTTCTTCATTACTGCAAAGGAAGGAGTCTGCTATTTCCTTAACTATACAAGCTTACTTCTGGGGAACTTGATCCCCTCAACTGCATACAGGCATTCACAACAATCAAAATAATGGCTTTGGTGATGATGTTTTTGTAGTTTTTATTCCAACAGTGCATATGTTATTTAAATTGAAACTAAAAAGAGTCAATAGTTTTGCCATTACTCATTCAGTTATTCTACATTATTATGAATTTCTTCAGTTGGGACTCCTCAATGCGTAACTCATCTGGAAATGTTGCCTCTATTCAGCCCACTTATCCATTCCACTGCAGGACAAAAGGCTATAAAGCACTACTTCTTGGAGAAGCACAGCTGGTCAAGCCCTCCCCCCCCCCACCCCATAAGAAGTTAGGGCTAACCAATAATAGAACAAACAGCTACAAAGCATTACTTGAACTTTTAAGTGCAGACATACTATACAAGGACATGCTATGGGTACATGATCTGATGATGGGAGCATATTTTGGTAACTTTTATTTGGGAGGATGCATTTTGACAAATAATTCAAGTATATTACAAACTTTTGGAATAATAAAAACATTACTCTTTAAAAATTACATCTATTACACATGTTCATGTCTTTTTTTAGGATCTGCCTAGAAATTCAGTAGGGACTCGATGCAGATGGGAAGGGGGCAAAAAATTGGAACAAATGGCAAGTGGGGGTGGGGGGAGGGAAGCCAAATTGGGACCAGATGGGTGGACTTTCAGTCCTCCCCAATGATAAAACCCCCGCATTCTAGGATGAACACAGTGGTCCAAGTCACCTGATCTCTCTGTTGTAGCCCGAAACCAGGCCAACTCCACATAACATGTTGAAGTTAATAGAGTTACGAAATACTGGTACTTGATTGAGAAGCAAATGACATAGAACTAACATTTGCTGTAGCTGTACACCTGAGGAGGAACTTCTAAAATTTTCCATGAGCTCATGTTTGTAGATTTCAATTTATGAGTCTCATTCTTCCTGCATCCCGTTACCTGACAACTGATACTTTCAACACTATTGAAAAAAAACAAGAGTGATGGATAGGTTTGCTTAATGTGCCATAGAGCTTATTCAACGTTTCATTTAACAGGTGATTTTTAGACTCATAACTGTTAAGTTTTATGTTTGCATTAAACTCCTCATTAACAAGTGGCGCTCTCTTTAACTAGAGATTTTTTTATTTCCCCATGGATTTGACATTTGCCAGTTAATTGAGTGAAACTCTTATAGAATAGCATAAATGAATATTGCTAGTTCTATAATACTGAATTGCCTAAGCTAAGTATTTAGAAGTTACCCTTCAAAGTTGTGGATATTTTGAATGGATGAGTTTTGCTGCATTTGCAATTAAGATGCGTGCTCCAATTGTCTTTAAGACCCCCATCTACCATGAAGATTTTTGTTTTGAAAGATGTCCTAATTTTTGTCTCCAAATACATTTCTTTTTGTGGAACAAGCTTCCTGTTAATATTAGAGAGGAATCTTTCACCAGTGTGTTTAAACGGCTCCTGAAAACATACTTATTTCCTGATGTTTAGAAATTTGTTAACTTTGGATTTGTTAGTTTTCCTTATTATGTTGTATATTAATTTCGTATTTTAAGTAGTTGTTGAAGGGCGCTGTGTTCTCTGTAGAGTGCCATATAAATGCATTTTATTATTATTATTATATTCTTTCCAAAGATACAGAGCAAAATGGCTGTTTTTAAGGTTAAACATAAATACCATATTAGCACAGCAATCAATAGGCCATTGCGGTATGCTCTATCACCATCCATCATCAAAACCACAAGTTTGTGTCCCACAAAACTTGGTTCCGACTCCCATGAAATAAGAGCAATTGGATTTAAGCCATGTTGTTGGAAGTAAAATTTATAGAGATTTGATGTTGATTCAGTGCAGTAGTTGGAATTGATCAAAAGTATCACAGTTTTTTACCCAACTTATTCTCACCTGGAAACTGCCTGACTTTTTAAAAAATTAGCAGATCTTAAAAGGACTAAGGTGGATAGACTACACAAGCAGGTGAGGTTTAGAATGCAGGCTAATACCTATTAAAATACAATGAAAATTTTAAGACATCAACCAAAAGCTTGAGGTTCAGGCTGAATTTTATACGATGCTCGACATATGAAGAAGCAACAGCAGAAACACACAACAGCAAAAAGTTAATGGAAAAGTCAATAAGAAAAAGCACTCTGTGTCAAAGCCGCAGGTACACTGTGGATAATTGGTTGCGTTGTTGTAAGGCGTGTTGTTGTGTTAGCCCAGACCCATGTAGTCTTGTTGTAAACATGTTGCCTCATCAACTGGCTGTAATTGAAAGCCTCACTAAACATGTCATATGCTCTGGCTCAAATTAGTATGTTCTGTAGCCAGGGGCTGGGTTAACAGCCAGAGATGGGGAAACAACAACAACTCTGATAACACAAACTAATATGTAGACGTGTATGTTACAACAGAGATTTGATACGGTAGACCCCTACAGGTTAGCCATAAACCTAGACATCATTCTTGTCTAACAGTCAATTCCATGTATCAATCAGGACCTGAGCAAACTATGCGGAAAGCCACGACTGAGTAATAACATTGCAATGGGGCACCAACCATGGAGAACAAACAGTTTCTACTTCAGGATGCACTTCAGATACTCTTAATACAAGCAGCTATAAATAACTTCTGTAACATATTAGTTGTGCCTGTCTGCCTGCCTTATTCAACCCTTTTCACCCTGGTGTATGTTATAACACAACTGGTCAGGTGCTTTTGAGATGGCTAACTGAATGACCCAACTGATAAATGATGGCAGGTCGTTTCCAAATGATAGCAGGTCGTTTCCCAAATGCCTGCACATCTTTCCAAAAGACTGCAGGTAGTTTCCCAAATGACTGCAGGTCGTTTCCCAAATGACTGCAGGTCGTTTCCCAAATGACTGCAGGTCATTTCCCAAATGACTGCAGGTCGTTTCCCATAAGACTGCAGGTCGTCTCCCAAAAGACCGCAGGTCATCTCCCAAAAGACTGCGGGTCATCTCCCAAAAGACTGCGGGTCGTCTCCCAAATTACTGCGGGTCGTCTCCCAAAGGACTGCGAGTTGTCTCCCAAAGGACTGCGGGTCGTCTCCCAGAGGACTGTGGGTCTTCTCCCAAATGACTGCGGTTCGTTTCCGAAGGACTGAGGGTCGTCACCCAAATGACTGCAGGTCGTTACCCAAATGACTGTGGGTCATTTACCAAATAACCATGTGTCGTTTCCCAAATGACTGGGTCGTTTCCCAAATGACTGCCGTTTTGGGTGTTAACCCTGACTGTCACATTATCGTTTCTCTGCTTGGCATCTCTTAAAACCATTATCACTCCAGTCATTTTCTTCAGGATGGAAACATCAATGCCCTCAATTTTTTTTGCAGGATTTGGAAATTCTTGTATAAAGTTACCTGCAATTTGTAAAGCTGAGAACAACACAGTTTTTATATAAAAGTCATTTTTGACATTAAAGGGTCAAAAATGGCAGTTTTATATAAAACTTCAAGCTTTTAACAAGCTTTTAATGCCTGTTTCATAGGAAACTGTATATTATTGATATGATACAAAACTAGCAATTAAGAGACACAATGGTCATTTTAAATTTTGGAAACAAAATGACTGTTTGGGATTGCCCGTCATTTGTTTAATTAAAATAGATGGGTATATCAGGCCAACTGAGCAGGCGATACATAAACAGGCGATAATTTTAAGTTTAGATATGGTGTAGTATCTCTCTAATAGCAGTGGTCTTCCTCATCAAAACAATCAGTTTTAATCAAATGTGGAATTGATCAACGAGTCCCTATAACCCAGAATCTTCAGTCCAGACCTCCAACCAAGTCTATATTAATTGAATAATATTGTCCATTATTAAACCCCTGCAAGGCATACTGCAAAATCAAAATGAGGAATATATATGACTTGAACTAGATAATAGGACTTTATAAATGACAGTCATCTATGTTTTAATATACCCCTGCACATAATTTAATTACTATTAATAGTAAGTCTTCATTTTCATTAATTTAAATTTGCTTTTGACATATATTTTTTTAATTTTTTGGGTCATAATTTGAAGGGAAGAAACTGCATAAAATGGAGCTTCCTCCTTTCACTATTGAACTGGAAGCACTGGATCACATTCTTTGCTGTGCAAATCTCACTATGAGGTACAATATGCTCATTCCTCCAAGGACACAGTTTCAGTAGGTTGTAATTGTATGCATTGACATGAGTTGACCTGTGTGCTCTGGGATTCTATCATACCCAAAACCAGGGGGTTTATTTTCTAAAATGGCAACCGGTATATACACGACGGTCGTGCTACCCAAATAGTGAATCGGTTACATACACGACCATGGACGGTCGTTACCCAACTAGCAAATCGGTATATACACGACGGCTTACGGCAGCTTCCAGTGCGGCCGTATACACGACGGTCGTCCAGTATAAAACGGCGCGGCCATACAGGACGGTTGAAAAGCATGACGGTTGAAGTTAATAGGTATGGTAATCAAATACCTCGTGTTAGGCTGTGCTATCAATTAGAGGTAGCTAGAGGTTATGGGAAACTTGATAAAATGCTTAAACTGAGTTAGCGAGAGCGAGGAAAAAATGTTTGGAAATTCCACACTCAAAACGTGGGCGTGCGTTGGTAGGAGCATGGGCGGCACAAGGGGTGACTGCCCTGGTGCCCCCCCCCCCCACCCGGAAAGTTCAAAATTTGAAAAAAAAGGGGGTTTAAGCAATAAATTGTGTAAAAATTTAGGGATTGTTTTACCTATATGAGGCCATGTAATGTAATGTTTCACCCCTCCGATGATTTTCGCCTCCTCCAGGACTATTGATGTTAGCTACCTTACCATGGTTGCCCGCGCCTGGGTGGGAGGAAGGCCCAGGGAAGGGAGGTGGGAGTTAAGGTTAACCTGAAAATCTTGTCCAATTTGCCATGTAAATGGAATTGTGTCACCCCTTCTTGTTACCTATTTACTTTTCTTTTAATATTATTATTTTGCCGTTCTTGCTAAGCGCCGGTCCATTGACCTTGTTTGGGGGGAGGGGGGCTGATGCAATTAGGGTGCTCCGAAATGTTTAGGGGTGGGGAAGCTTAAAAAAAAATAACCTGGATTTTTTCAAATCTAAGGCCACCGTATAGGGGTACCTGTAATTTAAAGGGAGGGGGACCTCAAAAAGAATATTCAAAAGTGGAATGATGCATGAACATGGACTTTCAAAATGCCACCCTAAACACTATTTTTACCGAATAAAAACAGCTAAAACATACCCTAAAAGTGTTTTTAGGCCAAAAAAAAAAACAAGTTGTATCAGAAGAAAATGTGAAAAAGCTACAATGCGAAATGCGTTTTGTTAGAAAAATGCTAAATGCGAAATGCGGTTTTTTTTTTTTTTAATGAATTTTGGCCCACTTTTTTGCAATTTTTCATTTTTCTTATTTTTTCTGAAATTGTTGACAAAAAAATTTCAAGTGGTAAAACCTAAAAAAAATAATGCGGTCAAAAAACATTTTAAACCTAATGCGCGAGTCTTCTGAACAAACTTGTTTTTTGTCTTGGCTAGAGGCCCTCAATAAACAATGCATTGTGTCATTAAGGGGGGGGGTATGGGGTCTTAAGCAGTGAACTTGTGAAATGATTTTTCTTAATTTTCCTAAATAGTGGTATATACATGTTATATATCATATTGTAGCCATGTTACAAAAGTT
>JAMKCH010087606.1:0-16531 GCA_023653785.1 Ophioderma brevispina | reverse complement strand
GCTTTAATGCTAGTATTATATACCCTAAACACATACATCACAATTCCACGGTTAAGAAAAACATATCCTTTTTTCCCATATTTTACTGTTTTTGACACCCTAATCAATGTGCATGCATACATCGCTGGTTGGTAAAAGGGACCCGCGTTTTCTTGTTCACGCATCATATCCACCTTTGAATACAAGTGCCCAACCCCCGGGAATTTGGGTGACAGGAAAATGAGGAGAGTAGAGGCCTCCTCAAATGATAATAGACTAAAAATCACTGGATATCTTTAGCCTAGCTCATATTAGGGTACCCTTCTTTTTTTCCAGGTAAAAGGTACCCTAATTTAGCCCTATCACTACCAAAACTCACTAGCACTCAATGAGCTGAGGAGGGAAAATGCACTAAGTCCAAAGAGATGCGATGACGTCATCGTACCAACACTCATATGGGCACGACTCCCTCGTGGCTTGCTATCCCTGCTCATGGGAATGGTGCGCTGGATGCCCCGGGTTCGAATCCCGCCACGGATGTGCGATCTTCTTTAGCTTCTACAAACTTTGTTCAGTAACATGTGTAAGATCTTCTGAGTGGAGGGAAGGTCACAAGAATAATCCCCCTCCCCGAATGGATGGTAAATAAACATGTACAAGTGCTGACCTAAATGTAGGCTTTAATAATGTGATTCTTTGTGAATGCATCTTGGAAAGAATTTTATACTGTGCCACTACCCTATGAATTCGGCAGCCTCAATGGAATAAACTGCATGTTGGGGGATGTAGTGGCAGAATACTATCTTTTCCCCCCAAATAGCAAACCAAACTCTGGTGGCACCCCTTTGTACATGCTACTACCTTTGTTACACTATTTCTGATTGGCTCATTACATGATATAGCATGATATAAACTATGATGTAACCAATCAAAATATACCTTCTACATATCTGTATGGAACTTTTTAGCTTTTTTGTGTCTCTGATTTGCTACCTACATCTTATCGAAGGTTTAGGGCAAAAAGGCCCCAACTGCAATAGCTGCCAGGTGTTAGATTTGGCTGGTATAACATTTAAATAAGAAAACATGTGACAAATGGCAGCTATTGCAGATGGTGCCTTCTTGCACTAAACCATTGTTATAATCCTATAAATAACCAAAGTCAGTCCAAAGCACAGAGCTGGAATAATAAACCAAGAGGGGAATCGCGCGTGTTATTGAATAGGCCAGCAGCGTAACCGATTTCTCTCACACCTCTCGCGCCATCCTTCTTGTTGCGCAACCAGCCGCGCGTCGTCGCTGTTACTGCACAACACATGCACCTACAAATCTGTGCGTCGCGCATTATGTTATCAATGTTGCATTTCCCCAGTGTTCCATTGTCCGATCGACCGATTTTTCTGCAATAATTATGCGAAAATCAATCGATGGAGGAAACCATGCATCTAAAAAGATTCCTGCATTCCTAATGCACAAAAAGTCTCCCGATGACCCCTGTTAATTTTGCTTAGGAAAAGAGATATTTGAGCCCGAGTGATGGCATGTGGCATCGGTTGTTATTGTTGTTTTCACTCGCTAAAGTGTGACGAACGTAAAATACCGCGTGTTCATAAATATGCATTAGGGATTTTCCAAATACGACGATACGTAAACCAAATATGGTGGTGCCCAAAACTATGATAATGAAGTGCGTATGCTCATTATAATACTTTTGGGCACCTCGATTTTGGTTACGCTGTTTTGGGAGAATCTTCGGGTCTGGGTTATATTTACGTCGTTGGTCCAAAGTCAGTCTCAGGCTGAAGAAGCTACCAGCTTGGTAATGAAACATCACAAAAATGTGAGTAAAAAACAACATCTTTTTTACTCAATTTGGGAATTGATCACAAGGAATCTATATTTAATGTTTCACCACATTCCCAATGAACTTATTCAAAAAAATAACCAAATTGGTTAGTATATAGTGCCCTTTTGGGTTAACAGACCTATCTTGACAGCAACTTGGCCTTTGGTTGCAAAATTTGGGGCAATTCTGACTTGCAATTAACATCAAAGAAAGAAATCAATTCCACTTGTTTGAGTTAAATATTTACATTAAAAAGTACGGACAGCAAATTCACACATGTTGATTTGTGATACTGATCAATTGAGTTCAGAGAAGCAGAACCTATTGTCAAACTGTCTGCATTGACTGGGCCTGAAAAAAACCAAACATGCACAGAGAGCAAACTCTTATCCACCCAAAATAGTGAAAATATTTGAAATTTGCAGGAATAGCTTAAAAGTTATGGATAAGGCTGAAGGACTCTCACAAGGTATATTTTCCGACTGAAAAAATGACAGTAATAATGACAGGAATAAAACAGCATGCAGTATTCAAAGATATGAATCTCCATTCAATTACATGTTGTAGTAAGTGTCCATACCAGGGGTTCTCAATTATCAGTGGCGTAACAGACCTCCCCGCTCTGAGGGTGCAAATTTCCCAGTCTTGGGAAATTTGCCCTCTCAGGGGGGTCAAAAGGCCCATTTTTACCGGTCAGAGGGCTAAAAAACGACTGATTTAGCATGATTTTTGCAAATTTTTTCCCGGCCAAAGTCGTCAGGGGGGCAACCTGCCCCCCCTGCCTGTTACACCACTGTCAAATATATTAGCCCCGGATATTAGCTGAAGGGCCAGATACTGCCGAACATGTTTGAAAGTTCCCTACTTGAGGGCCAAATACATCTGAAATTCTTATGTTTCCCTTTATATTTTAGAGCAGTCAAGGGCCGAAAATCAATGGTTGGCGGGCCGGATTTGGCCCACGGGGCGCCTATTGAGAATGGACAGTCTACAGTTCGTCCATCTTAAAAGATGATGACCATGACAACACTAAGATGCGACTGAAGTGCGAGTATGCATGTGACTAAAAAGACCAATTTTGAAGGCATGGAAAGATTGATGACATTATGAGCAGATAACACTGGATGAGGAGTTAGCAGTTGATGTTGTGCTACTGGCAGTTCTAGTCCTTTGCTGTCGTTTCAACTCTGCTTGTTGGGTGCATTTAGCCTCATAGGTAACTGCACCATTGGTAATGGTTGCATGCCATGAGTCACGTTGCTGAGCTTGCATTTCTAAGTTCTCTGAATCAACATCAAAGCACTTGAGAGAAGCTTTCAAAGTGTCTTTGTAGCATTTCTTTGGAGCACCAAGTGACTGTTTCCCAGACTGTAGTTCGCTAAAGAAGATTTGTTTTGGAATACGAGAATCCTCCATTCTGACCATATGACCGGACCATCTGAGTTGATATTTCATCAGCATGGTATGGATACTCATCATGTTGGAGCAAGTGAGAACTTGTGTGTTTGGATCTTGTCTTGCCACCTAATCCTGAGAATCTTCCTCAAGCAGTTAGATGGAAGCGGTTCAGTAATGAACTCAAATATCCGATTTTGTCCTTATTAGGTTGCATTTGATCCTATCACTTGCAGGGTATGTTAGGATACCTAAAGGCCACACTTGTTACAAAAGGAAACAATCTGATTTTGATAATTTATTGTGATTTTCTGATTTAGCAAATCACTGATAGTGCATTTAAGAGAGAGAAATGCCCCATCAATGGATATAGCATGATAATCTCACAGTGATTATAAGAGTAAAAGGTAACACAGCATGTTCATAGTGGGATTTTCGAGCTACATACTTGGAAGTCCACAAAGCAAAGGTACTGCATTAGTTGCTTATTTTTTATTTCAGGCCAACTGGCCAATGGGCCAGGCCATGTTTTGCACAATGCCCTTCAAATTGATATCGCCTGCACTGTGACAATAGAATATCTACCACTGACCCAAAAATTGGCAGAACCTACATTAGTAGAACCTACATACCCGACACAATACAAACAATAACAAATAAACAGCGATTCTGGAAACCCACTGATCGTGCTTAATGAGGTTCAAAATTCTGTGTGAATATAACTTAAAGGGACACAATGACATGAAGAAATATTCAGACAAGTAAAAGCAGCATATCCCCGTATTATATTTACTACTAAGTACATTCACCCCCCCTACTGGAGCTGCCACCGATGGCTCTATGCACGCACACACGCATGCACATGTTCGCATGCAATCGCACACACATCCACATTTCATATCTGCTGCCCAATTCCAGTGATGAGATATAAAATGGGAATGGTACTGGATCCTACTAGAGGGTGTTTGAATCAATCCCATAATGCATTGCAATGTACCTATACTGTACTGTACTAAATATATGTCAGTACTTATGGATAAAAGTATCCTAAAAGTTTAAGAACCACAAGACATTTCATAATTATGCTAAAAATTCCCTAAACTTGTACTAATGCTTTGTGGGCTAAAATGTGCATGGCTTTCAGGGTTTGCTCCGGATACTGTTTTGAATCAACTTTCTAACTGTCAGCTCATTGAAAGTATTAAATTATGGTACTTATACAAAAACAAATCTCAAGAGAATTTAGGCTGGTCAGATTTTCATCTTCAAGACCCAATTTGGTGGAATAAAAATGTTCGCTTGAAATCAAAAAAGTTCTTTTTTTACCCTGTTTGGGATGAAAAGGGAATTCGTCATATTTCGGATCTTTTCCTAGGTCATAATTTTGTTAAGACTTTTGAAGATTTGGTCGTTGAATTTGACATTCCCATTAGTGACAGAAGGAAGTATAATTTTTTAATAAATGGAATTTATTTGGATTGGTTTCAGAACCCCAAGAATATTCAAGAAAATGTCTTTGAAAAAATATCGACTTCTCTTGTGAGGGAAAATAAAGTTCCGAAATATGTCTAATCCATTTTAAGGGACCAGGCTCCTGTTGAGGTTGAAAACAAATGGAAAAATTGTTTGGATGTCCCAGAAGAATTGGAATGGAATTATATTCACAATGTTAATTTCAAGTGCACCATTGAAACACAATAGCCTGGGGTTTTTTTTTTTTTTCTTTTTTTTTTTTTTATTTAAACTTTTTCATAGAGCAATTTGCACCACTCATTTTCTTCATGTTCTTTCGGGTGAAACATTTCCTGAAACCTTTTACACTTATTTTGGGGAATGTGAAAAGGTTTCCCCCTTGTGGGGATGATTTTGTTTTTGATTAATAGTGTTTTGGGAAAATTTTATTTTTTTAAATTTTGCAAAACAAGTTTGGGGTTACAAGATCTCAAGAACATGATGATTGATATTAATTTCTATTTTTGTTGCTTGAAATTTTACTACACAGGTGTAATTCCAACAAACAAAACACCCCAATTTTCTGCATTTTTAATTTTAGTAGATAGAAGCATAGTGAGTATAAGGAATTGCTGAAAAAGAAAGGAAGCATTAGACACCACTTTAAAAAAAAATGGACCTTGATTTTGAGCCTCTGATTATCATTTCAGTCATCCAATTTTTCTTGAGCTAACATGTACCATGGATAATATGTTGTGTATGTGATTTTCAGTTGAATGGATGGTTGTAGAGAGGTGAGTTTTGTTTGTCCCTGTCTCGTGTCCTCTGTCTAGTGCTTTGTGCTGGGTGTTTTGACCTTGGTCTTGTTCGGTTTGAAACCTGTACTATAATTGGGTTCATTCTTGATCCAACTTCAAGATTGCTTGCTTATCACCGTACAGGTTAATATGTAGGGTTTGGTTTTTGGATGAATGCCCTCATAAATTACTCTTTGGCCTGGTCATTTGAGAGTTGCCTACATCATCCAGGCACATCTTGTTCCAACAATATTACTTGTACCAAGCATATTTTGTCTGTAAATTAATGAATAATAATCTACTTCGTTGTTATGTATGTTACATACATCTCTTTTGTGGTTGATTTGGTGGACAATAACTGTATGTTCTTTCTCCTCCTCTGCCAAACCAAGTACAGGTAATAAAAATGGACAAAAAAAAAGAAAAAAAAAAAGCATAGAATTTTGGAAGGATCACATGACCTTATTGCGGTGTAATTTCCCGAAAAATGTTGCATTGTGGGATGACTCAATACACCTCTGGAGTTCTATCTAGATGTAGGCTAAAGGAATTTGAGGGAGGGAGTCAAATTGTTGGAATATAGCCCCAACAAGTGTTTTATGCCAATGAAATACAAAGTGTCACAGATTCTCTGTGGAGTTCAGAAGACTAGTACATGTACTCAACATTGGTATCAAATTGGATGATAATCCATGATGTTGAGTTTCAAAAATTGTGGGAGAAGCAAAGTCAGTCCAATATTCTAAATCAGTACATTTATATCACCATGTTTGAATCAATATTTTCACCAAAATCATGCATATAAAAACGTATGTTGTTTAAAATTGCCCCTGATCGAGACGGTAGAGAAAACCCCAGGACCGGGGGGGGGTACTTGTCCCATTACCCCCACGATAGGGATGGCCTGTTAAGTAAAGATTCTTACAACTTAGGAACAGCAAGCAGGAAGTCGCACTTTTGGGCACTCTCCATTACCCCTCACCCCTTACCTTCACTATTCACGTACCCCCACCTCCGTCTACCGCGGCTGCTATTTCAGAAAGATTCCATGAATTTTGCAACTTTGCCACCCCTGCTACAAAATCATTCATTGTGTCGATTGTAACACTTGGATCAACAGGTAGAATACGGCTATGTAACAACTTTTTGTCGCTTTAATGGTGCCAGTCACCGGATCATCATACAAGATACGGAAGACTGCTATCATAGCACTATGCATAAAACTTGTCGCAATTTCCGACAGCAAAATTATTCACTCGTGTCCACTTGTAACAATCAAATAAAACCACAACCAGCACTGTAAGAAACTTAAAAATGGCGGCATGCTTACATTCACGAGTCACTTACATCAGTGTGTTAAAGGTCCCAGGAAATGATGATGATAAACCTACGCCAAACTTGGGGAAATTCCATCGTAATAACCAGGGCCGAAAAAGAATACACCACCCAGTGAATCATTGTGAATTATTTATTATCCAGTCAGGTCATGATAGATTCACGCCAGTAACCTGGAATTTTCTATTACGCCTGAAAAATCAATGCACACAATGATGTCATCACAACCCAAAATTGAATGCTTTCTGGTTCTCCTAGTAGACTTTGATAACAAACCCCTCAATTCTATTGCATTTCTCTGGGACTTTTAAGCTGTAGTCGGCATTAATAAAAACCAGAGCATCAATGTTGCAGTAGCCCATAATATGATGCCATTCAAAGACACATCAACATCTTTAAAGTACTTGATATAGTATATTACCAATAGAAATTGCACACATTATACAATTTTGTTTATGAATAAATCAAACTGGAAAAGGCGTGCATCACTTATTAAAATACACGGAACTAACATGAAAGCGCCACCTATACTTGCATGACAGGTCCCCTGTAAGATGCGATTTTGCGGGGATCCCAAGCTGGCATCACATGGGACATTATTGAGGTGAAATGTCCACAAACTGGCGCATCTGTGGAATGAACTCAATACACTCTGAGATAGCAGGGTGTTTGTAAGGCCACTTAATGATTGGTTGGAGTGAGAGAATTTGGGCGGTTTCGTTACACAGTGCAAGGCAGCCAAACGCATGTTGCTATTGCCATCATTAAGTTGCATTTCATATGACACTGCTAATGCATTAAACTACAACCTGTAGGGAGAGTCAGAAGCCTGGCCATACAAGGGCACGTTCTATGCATTATAAAGTGTGCTTTGGTTGCAAGCAAACATTTTAGTTCAGTATACCTTGGTAAAGGTGAGAAGTAGAATGAAGTGCAGTGGAAATCCTTCTGTGATTATGGAAAAGAACCTTTCCAGAAATAAAAAAGCAAACAAATGCAATGGCTATAATAATAAGCATAATAGCCTGATAATGAAATTTCATGTAGCCTAATGCATGTTATATTTAAGTCAAAATAAGAAACAATAACATCTTAAGAAAACTTTTAAAACTTTAATTTTAATCAAGAAAGGTTCTTCACTAATAACAAACGAATACTTCAATTTATTTAAAATTTATTGTACTTTTGAGTCACTAGGCCTACGATATCTACTTTGGACTTGTTGTTTGAGACAGATGATTTCATGTAAGGAGCTTTGAAGTAAGCAATTGCAGTTAACATATAACCTCGTGAATTTTTCAAACAATGCAGAACGGGAAATAATAACCCGCCACAATACTTGTGATCATATTAATAACGCTTCAATTGAAAAAAAAAAAACAAAAAACAAAGTCCTCTAAATTGTGATTGATTCCACAAACTACTTTAGATGTGATGTAGGCCCTATATTTCATTTTACTCTTTTGTTTATTTCTGGTTCAAAATCTGTAACATGTTATCTTTAATTCTGTTAACACTTCAAAGAGTAACATGCCTGGACAAAGTGGGTTTTCAAACCTAAATAAAAAACATTCACAAAATTGCAATACAGCTTTTCCAAGATGCAAGTGTTAAATGAAATAGGTACTAGAAATTATGTTTCTTATTTGATATGACAATAAAACTATAGTGTGAAAAGACAAATGACTATTAGTCATTTGTCCTTTTACACTATATTTAATTTCCAATTAACATAAGAAACATAATTTAAAAAGAAAGCTATAAAAGGACAATGCCCTAATGAATTAGCTTCATTTAGCTGACTTAAATTAGGCTTATTTTGCATATACCCTGAACATGTTACAATAGGGTACAAATCAAAGAACTATACCTCTTTGAATATTCCATCATAGGTACGTCGTAATAATTACTATATAAGTTCAATGATGATTGATATGTTTTCACCAATTGCTTTCAGATTGCATTTACAAAAATCTCTATAGGCCAACAGTTATTGTTTTCAGCTAGTCTTTTTCCAAGCTAACTTAAAAGGTTACTTCTTTTGTTCTTACCTCCTAACGGTAATTTATTTATAAACCATGCTATTTGAAAGTCATAATCACATGAACGCACACTTCAACACATTGGCTTTCGTGATCCACAGCCTCATCCCTTGAATTTACCCAAAGGAGTTGAATCATCTGACCCGTTAGCCGAAAGTATAGCATGTTGCCTAATCTTACTTGCAAAATGCGATCTTACTTGGAAGAAATTTTTTTTTTTTTTTTTTTTTTTATTTTAATTTTATTTTTTTTTCAGTCATTTGTATTTTCTGTCCGTAAAAGACAGACATTATAATGCAGTGGCCTTGACCTCTGGGCAACGTGATATAAACATTTGTTAATAACATCAAAATCCGCCTCATCAAACTCATTTGCTTATTGCCATCATTAAGTTTGCATCATATGACACTGCTAATGAATTTAAATACCACCTGGGGTCAGAGCCCTGGCCATACAATGACACGTTCTATGCATTATAAAGTGTGCTGTGGTTTGCAAGCAAACATTTTCAGTTCAGTATACTTTGGTAAAGGTGAGAGTAGAATGAAGTGTCATTGGAAAAATCCTTCTTTTGATTAGAACAGAACTTTCATAAACAAAAAGCAAACAAATGAAACTGGCTAATAATAGATAATAGCCCTGATATGGATTCATGTAAAAGGCCTATGCATGTATAACGTAAGTCAAAATAATGACAAATAAACTCTTAAGAAAACTTAAAACTTTAACTTTCAATCAACACAGGTTCGTTCACAATAAAACAACTTCAATTTTATTTAAAATTTATGTACTTGTGAGTCCACGAGGCCTACGTACCTCCATTTTGACTTGTTTGAGACCTAATTAATTTCATGTTAAGTAGCTTTGAGGTTAAGCAATCTTGCATTAAAATATAACCACTTGAATTTTTCAAACACTGCAGAATGGGAAATAATAAACCCACATACTTTGATCATGTTAATAACAGCTCTCAATTGAAAATAATTTCCTCTAAAATGTGATTGATTCCAAAAATACTTTAGATGTTGATTTATTATTTAATCTTTTAATTTCTGGGTTCAACCTCTGTTAACCTGTTATCTTTTAATTTGTTAACACTTCGAAGATTACATACCTGGACAAAGTTGGGTTTTCAACCTAACTCAAAAACATTCACGCATTGCACTACAACTTTTCCAAGATCAAGTGTAACATAAATAGGTACTAGACATTAGGTTCTTATTTGATATGAAAACTATTAGTGTGAAAAGACAATGACGATTAGTCGTTTTCCTTTTACACTATATTTAATTTGCACACTTAAATAAGAAACCTAATTTAACAAGAAGAGTCTTAAAAGGCCAATCTGCCCTAATGAATATAGCTTCAGACTTAAATTAGGCTTGATTTTGCATATACCTGACATGTACAATAGGTACAATCAAACAACTATACCTCTTTTGAATATTTCCATCAATACGTACTTCATAATAATTACTATATAAGTTCCACGATGATGATAATTGTTTTCACAATTGCTTTCCATATTGCATTTACATAAAATTCTCTATTAGGCCACCAGTTATTGTTTTTCAGCTAAGTCTTTTCCAAGTTAACTTAAAATGTTACTTCTTTTTGTTCTTCCGGAAATTTTTATTTGAAACATGCTATTTGAAGGTCTAATCACTGAACGCACACTTCAACACATTTGCTTTTCGTGATCCACAGTCTCACCCCTTGCTTTACCCAAAGGAGTTGAGGAGTTTACATCACCTGACCAGTTAGCCTAAAGTATAGCATGTGTGCCTAATCATACTTGCAAATTCGATCTACTCTGGAAGAAATTCGTCCATTTTGTATTTTCTGTCCTAAAAGGACAGAAATTATAATGTAGTGGCCTTGGCCTCTGGGGCAACCGTATTAAACATTTGTTAAATAACACAACCCGCCTCATCAAAATCAACTGAACTTTTGGAATTAATCCTTGCTCAGGATATTTAAATGAACCATAAACAAAATGAGGTGTTAGAGCACAAATGCACCTTTTAATTGATTTGAAGTGGCCCTGCATTATCTGAAATGTTACCTTACTCACTTGTTTTTACTATATAAAGTGTCACTTTACAATTTTCTAGAAAAGGGTGTTCCAAATTTTTTAAAGCCAGTGTTTTTAACATTTTTATAATGCATACCTAGTATTAATTCACCCCTGAAATGAACAGCCAAAAATTCTTTTTATGGGTATGATAATACAAATGCAATAGTAAATGGTTACTTCATTGTCATAACGTAATTTAACTAATTATTCTGATGTAACTCCACAAAAATATACCACAGCTGGGCTTTGGTATTTTTAAATTAATTTTCACTTGAACATTAATTCAAGTGACATAGGCTATTCAATTGCCAATCTATGTAAACTTTCAACATTACGTATTAATGTACTGTTTCACTTACCCTAAACCACAAAATATGGCAAATTTTAATGGCAATGACTTTTAATCAATATTTGTTGTTATGGAAAACCTGTTTATTGCTTTTTCCAACTGCAAGGAACAGCAAATTATTTGCTGGAATAATATTTCACGTTGTCGAGATTTCATCGGTAAGACATGCTCCATGTGACCTGCTACAGGGAGTTTGTCAATGGTGGAATTCTTTTACACACACTTTAATGGTGAGTAATTCATAACTTCTTCATTCTCTTATTTGTTCCCTTACTTAACCACGGCGGGGGGGGGGTCTAAAATTTGGTTTGGGTAGGGACGTGGCCTCCAGGGGGAATCTGGAAGGAGGACCCATAGCTATACCATTTTGGCCAAAAAAGGGACCCAGAGCTTTACCAGAGATGCAAATTTTAGCACAAATTTGCCATTTTCACCACAAAATTTTGACATTAAGCAAAAAAATTTGACCAATTTTGGCTTCAGATTGATGGAATTGGACTAAGTTTCCAACATAATTGTTAGAAAATTTGGTTTCCGATGAGAAAATGCGGCTAATTTTCCAACAATTTCAAAAATTTGAAAACAACGACCCATTGGCTATACCAACATTGGCATGAACAAAGGGTCATTGATATACCAGAAGGCTGAAAAGGGACCGATGTCTATGGCCGTCCCTCAGGGTGTTGGACGGTGGTAATGGTTTATAAAAAACCGGCGGTTAAACGCGGTTTAAAACCTGTTTAAACCGCAAGGTTTTATGCCACCTATTTTGGCAAAAACTGGCAAAAAACCTCAATTTTGTGCAAAAAATGCTTTTGAAATGTTCTCAAAAATGATAATTGTTGGTTTACAAAATGTTTATTTTAACTATGTAGAAGTCAGATAACATTACAGAACAAAAGTGGTTGAAAGTATAGTAACACAACTTCTGGCTTTTTTTTATTTATGGATACATAAAGTTTGATCTAGTACCATACTTTAACGTTGAATTAACCTTAGTGTGGAAAATAGAAAATGGACTGAAAATTCAACATGTAGCTTAAAATTTGATCTGTAGGGGGTACAATAAATTTCAAAAATAAATCGTAAATAAATGAATTTGGAAAAAAAAAGGAAGAGTGGAGTGATAGCTCCCCTACAGCTATCCTTTAAGCATTTGCTAGGAGAGTGATGAAAGCTCCATGCGGGGAATGCTGCTCTATCCATGGTTAGCAATGTGCCATGAAAATCTCCTTAAGCTCCAATGATATAACAGGGGAGCTTTTAAAGAGCACCATCTTATTTTTACAAAGGTCAGTCCTTGGAGGCAAGAGCAAGTACTCACATCTAGATTGAAGTGTTTAATAATTGTAAATCCACAGTACAGCTGTTATTTTGAGTTCTGCTGCAGATCTTTGCAAAGTTTTAAAAATTGTTTACACTGCATTTCCGTTTTTTTATTATTTTTTTTCACAATGTTTTAATCCCTTTTTTGTGGCCTTGTATTGGAACAAATAAAATAATGTAAGGTATGTTGACTATCTTAAGTTAAAGAGGGACTTAATTTAGTATGCCGTACACTAAAATGATTTGCATGACACCTCAGACATTTTCTAGTTTTGGCCGGTTTAAACCAGTTTATGCCGGTTTAACCGGTTTTAACCATTTCTGGCAAAAACCAGTTTTTGCGGGCATAAATCAACCTGCGTCCCTGTATGGTCTTTGGTGTTGAGACCCCCCCCCCGGGACTTAACCTTAGTTAACAGTATGTTCCTTTTCAATAACTTTTATTGTTCATGTCTAATATACATTTACTAAAAATTTTGTGTAGTATCCTCTTTACAAATGGTGATATATCACCTAACTAAATTAATTTCTGAATTCCATGGTGCAACCTCTGTGGTGGCAAGTTTCCTAGCCATCGACAATCTCCTGTGTTTTGTCAACTGTCAACATATGACTTTGGTGTTGATACAGAGTATTTGTAAATGGTCAACTTAATCAAAATTACCTAAATACATCAAAATAACTCGACTAATATACAACCGACTATATCACCGATATTCAACCACGACACTTCAATTGGGCTAATTTTTACCCCACTTATAATACCAGGCTAGGTTTTAACACTTTTATCCCTAAAATATTGAAAAAGCACAACAATTTCACATTCATAATATGTGACAAGCTACGGTTTAAGATGTAATCATTCAAGTTCCCAAGAAATAAATGGTTGCATTTACCTTGCTTCATAGTAGCAGAGGGTGTTTTGAACTAATCCCATATACATTGCAATGTACCTATAATGTTCTGTACTAAACATAGGTCAGTCATTTAGGGCAGTGAAAGAAGTTTAAGGAGTACAAACCTTCATTATTAAATTTTTTAAGTACTAGTGGTTTGTGTTCATAATGGTTGTAAAATGTCGAGTTTTATGTATTAAAAATGGGATTTTTGTGGGATCACATGCCGGGATTCATGCATGGGATTATTGAGGTGAAAGGTACCAAAACTGATGCATGTGGGATGTGGCTAACAATGCTCTCTTAGGTGCTGTGTGTTCTGCTCTCTTAGCTAGCTGTTGTGTTTAGGCCACTGATCATGCTTATGATTGATTGGTTGATGAGAGAATTTGGGCTGTTTCAAGTTAACACAGTGCCAGGTTAAAGTTCAAGCATGTTACTATTATTATAGTGCGCTTTTGAACCATGCGTGAACATTGCATTTCTGTGAATGGAGACTTGCATAACTAAGCACTAATTTCAGGAGCAACTGGGAATGTGTGTAAAAGTACAATGTACAAGGCACATGGAACTTTAGACACTGCACTGGGGAAGATATTGGTGGGAAACACAATACAAACTCCCCTTGGCAATAACATAACTATCGTCTACCTAGATAAAGGCATGAAATTTACTGGCAAGTGGTTATCAGACTAGTCTGCAAATGCAATGCCTCTGTAGGGCAGCATTGATAATGCATGGCTTTCAGCTAAGTTCACACAGCATGCATCTACTTTTATGGACACAGACAATTCAGCATAATCTTGCCTACCAACACAAGTCCATGGCAAAAAACACAAAAGGACGAACAAACTGCCCCAAAACGCAAACATCTGCTCAGAATTTTCAAAATCCACAACATAACTTTTCAACGGAGAAATTGTCCATTATTGGCCATACCCGGTTTCAACAAAATTGGACAAGACTGAGAGACTAGTTTCATGAGAGAAACATTGGGTTTCCTACTCTAATTTGCTACGTGATGACAATGCTATATTATAGGCTAAAAACTGAGATTTTGTGCTTTTGCATGTTTGTAATTGTATCTGTGGGGCTCCAGCAATACCTGAACTAACTGCAAGCCAATGAAAAATGTTTTTTATTGTTCTAATTCATCATGAAAAGTGACTTGTGTTTTTTTTTTTTTTGTTTTTTTTTTTTTTTTTTTTTTTTTTTTGGCATGATTGGATCGTTTGATTCAACTGAGTTGGTGGGCGTCCAATAAAAAAAATACCTTGATCAGCTAACCTCTTGAATGCCAAACAATAATAATTCTACGAGGAAACATTTACAAGCCGCAAGGAATAAGGAAGTTGTAAACAGTCAATGTTCACCATAATGTGTTTTTGGCTTACTGTTGATCGCCTTGGGAATAAATGCTGGCCTTTTAATCAAATGTGGAAACCTTGAGGACCTTCTTATGTGACCATCAATACAGGGAACTGTTTCTCCCACAAGATGGTTTAGCCTAGAGGATACCACACATACCACCATTTTGGAAAATTTTGCCTCAATGAGGTGCATGTGATCCCACAAATCTCCTATCTTAACACCTAAAAATCCCTGACTTTTACGCTCAGTTAGGCCCACAAGCGTTAGTACTATGCAGATTTTTTTTGCATGATCATGAAATGTCACATG
Organism: Ophioderma brevispina; assembly: GCA_023653785.1. Taxonomy (NCBI): domain Eukaryota; kingdom Metazoa; phylum Echinodermata; class Ophiuroidea; order Amphilepidida; family Ophiodermatidae; genus Ophioderma; species Ophioderma brevispina. The sequence continues at coordinate 1,357 of JAMKCH010087606.1, read as the reverse complement.
GTTCTTGAACTTTTGGAACACTTTTTTAATCCTAAGTAACTGACATGCTTTTGTTGTAGTCTGTATAGGCACATTGCAATGCATTATGGGATTGATTCAAATATTCCCTATTAGACCAATCCCATAATGCAAGGATGTACCTATTGTAATTTTACTACTAGGCCTATACATAATTAAATTACCAGATCCCCAGCCTCAACCCCACACTCACTCCATCACACCGGAAATGTTGGTACCATTAACACCCTTGTATTTTTTCATCTCATCTGCAAAATATCCTGACCTGAATTATATTCATTCCTACCAGCTAAAATTGTTGGTATTTTATAGTAGCTAGAAACCTTTAGGCTTTTGTAAGTTTGGAATAACCTCTTCTAGAGGTATCTCAAGAACCATAAACAAAATAAGTTCTAAGAGGTTGCGAATCACGTTTAAGTCTGGCAATTTGTGTGGTGGGAATACGCTCTGTATGGGTCCATGGCCTCATAATAACATCCAATGGTACAATTTCCCAATCAAAGTGCGTTATCCTCATGTGTCGTTCCCATCGCTCTTATTTAGTAGCCCTAATTTCCGACACACTCCCAACCATACCCTACTAGATACTTCAGAATCCTATGAATAATATACCAATTCATAAAAAATGCACATTTTATTACTACATCAGCAGTGGGGCACTGACAGAGGGGAGTCAGCACAGTTTTATAATCTTAAAGTGACAGGAGGAGATTTGTTTAGAATACGAAAATTTCTCTCAAATTGCACAGGAAACGATTGTGACGACCTACAAGAACGTTCCCAAGGTTTATTGGACAAACATTACAAAAGAAACCATGCACCTTGTTTTGAACTCTGCCTGATTATCGTAATTGTCCCCATAGAACACCGTGGCTTTTGGCTTTCTGTCGTGGCACGACAGAAAGTACTAAATCATCAAACTTATGCCATAAGACGGCGTATTCGGCTTATTACTTCAGGTGTGATCTAAATACATTGGAAGCATTCCAAATATGCCAAAAACCTGGGTTCGAAAAAATTGGGGGCGCTTCTTTCTGGAAATCTCCTCATTCTCTTTAAAACTTTATAAAGTCTTATACATTTATTATATCAGTCACATATTGTCCTTAATGTGATTAGTTGCAAAAGGAAGTTAAGATCTTCTAGAAATGCTGTTATTTTCTTCTGAGAAATGTCACAATTACCCTGATGTGCATACCATGCCGTTGAGTCCCTGGAGCTTATTTAAAACTTTAGCACATTTTCCTACCAAAGGTCATGCTATGAAAATCTTCCAATCGTCCCCCCATAGACATGTGGCCTTTGCCGGATCTAAGGATTCTAGACTTCACCAATAAAT
>JAMKCH010087605.1:0-15453 GCA_023653785.1 Ophioderma brevispina | reverse complement strand
GAGTTTTCACCCTAGTCCTGGCCGAACAATTACCAGCCAAACCTTGTGAATTTCTACTCGAATCGGGAGCTAACAGATACATCTCACCGGTCAGGTAGAGCCCCAAAGGGAAAGAGGACGAGCATGATGGGATCGCCGGTGACGTCAGTGGTATGACGTCACCAGGGATCGCCTGAATAGAAATTTGTGTATATTAGTTTTGGGGGTCATCTTGTGCACCAAAGATGATGCAATTTGTTATTATCGACATTGGAAACCCTAAGGAGATTTCAAATATGAGGGAGTTATGCTGTTTACATAACAATCGTTTTACAAACCAAAATGAATAGCCATGAACTCTATAGCCAAAATGTGTAATTTTCAGTTATTTTGGTTGAAAAACAAATGTTTAAAAAAAATCAATGGTGTGTTAGTACTGAAAAAATTAACTTATTCTTAAATGTCCATTTCACAAAACTTTGTGATACAATGCTTGAAACATCACTGTTAATATGCAATGGATTTAAGATTAAATTTCACAAGAGCACTTGGGAACAAATATCCACCACAAATCCAAGAAAGTTTAAATAAAAAACATAGAAAAATGCAAGATGAGAAGAGTACTGGATCCTAATCCTAAAGAAAGTCTTTTCTGGAATGCAACTAAATATTTTGAATATAGAAAAGATTGCAGTTACAAACCTATCAGATTGTAAAAGAATTTAACAATGGCCACATATTGGAAAATATTTGGATATGCCATTTTGTGTCAAATATATAAGCCAAAATAATAAAACTATAAAAAAGGAGTGCAGTTGAACATCAGTGACAATTTATTCAAGTTTGCACTAGTCTTCTATTAAAGCAATAACAGCACATTTTTTTAAAGGTCCCAGGATAAACCTACTCCAAATCTTTACAGGGATATTCCATTCCAATAAGCAGGGCCAGAGAAAAGAATACACTAACAGTGACATCATTAGTGAAACTTATTGATTTTCAGTCATTGCCATGAATAGATTCACACCAGTCACCTGAAATTTTCTATTACTCTCTGAAAAATCAATAGTTTCACTAATGATGTCATCACCAACCCAAATATTGAATGCTTTCTCATCCCTCCTTGTAGACTTGACACAAACCACATCAATTCTATTTGCATTTCCTGGGACCTTTAAGGAATGCCCCCAATTTTCAAAATTTGATATTTTTGCACAGTTATGTTGGTAGTAGTCTAGGAAACTACACCTGCGAACGAGAATGCTCAAAAATGCATATTTATCATAAAATAAGCGATTTTGTAACTAGAATTGGATTCCCAGACTGTACTAAACTGCAGAGCTGGAAATGCAAAGTTTATGTCTGTCCATGATGAAATAGTGCCACCTCAAGAAAATGACCTCAAACTTGACTTGCCTGAACCAATAAAACAACTAATGGATGAGCGTAGATGACGCTATTTCTCGGCTATTTCATATTGGAAGGCCGTTTCCAGCAGCCGTTGAATTATTATCGGAGATCTCCGATATTAATTAAATTCTAATTACAAAATTCCTTCCTTTGCGACACACAGACATTTTCGAGCTTAACCATTCACAGGTATAGTTTACTAGCCAGTTACCAATGCAACTGTGTAAAAATCTCATTTTTTTTTTAAATCGGGGGTGCTCTTCAAAAAAATGCGCTATTATTGCTTTAAGTCTGTATGACTTTGTATTTCAATGGCATAAAACCCACAGGAACTGATTTATTTTTTGGCCATATTCAACAAAAATGTTCACTTTCATTACCAGATAGAACTTTCTATAGTTAGATTTTTGTACAGTACTATTCCAAACTTTTCACTTTTTATATATTTTTACCGTACTGCGTACTCTTATTGAAAGATAACTCTGTGATCTTTAAATAAGCACAGGATTTATAAAGGTGACTTTATCAAATGGTATGGAAGTCTCAAAATGCTTTTCTGAAGATATTACAACTTTTGGTTGGCCTGCGGTGGCTCACATCTATTTCACTTTAGACAAGGATAACTGATGAAGGTGGAACAAAACAATGAAATTATTACAAATGTTAGATTTAAGCACAATAAATGTGATCCTTCATATTAAAAGAGTGCTTGTCTTCAACTTTGAGATTTCTATGCTATCTGCAAGGGCTGTTGTTTACAAAAAATGACACTTCTCTGATTTGAAGTTAAACAAAAACTATATCTTTCCTTCACCAATGTCTTCCAATGTATTCTGCCAGAGTTAGCTACCCCTTTTGAATGTTCACATATTACAAAATTATGGATTATTTTCTGCATCTAACACAAATACATTATCTGTAATAAACAAGCAAACAACATTTCCAAACAAGTGCTTTACAGTACTAGTACATTTTTATTGCTCGCCCATTGCTTTTGTAGCAAAACATGGCATGGTTCAACAAACCTTATAATGCATTCTCTACCTCTCTGCAGTCATGTTATAATTACACATGCGTCACAATACAGCATCTTTGTGCAAGTGCGTAAAAGCCATTACTTTACAGCCAGCGCATGCATGTTCTGATCGTCTTTGGGATCCCCGATTTACCCGGAAGTAGTATCAATTTTGATATCAGATGAAAGACCGTATTCTTGTCAATGTCGTCCTGAAATTTGAGCCCTCAAATCCGTTTCATTCCCAAGATATAAATGAAAATATGCCGTTTTAATGGTTAACCATCAGTATTGAATAGGGCTTTGCAATATGTAGGATTGCTTCTACCATCAAAACCGCAAGTTTGTTTCCCACGGTACTTGATGGGGTGTATGTGCAAGTGCCAGGCTCTCATATCAAGTAGAGAACACAATGGACATAAATCGGAACAAGCATGTTTAACTGGTGCATAGTTAATTTTACAATGTATGCTGTCACCACTGCAAAGCGGGGAAATGGAAGTATGCCATGGATGAATATCACAATGACATGGTGCTGTCCAAACTTTGTCAAAAACATCTGAGTTACATTGTAGGTATCAACTGAAGGATGGAAGATGTAAAGTGATAAATGAACTCATGGTATTAAATTACTTGCAAGGAAATATAACCAAGAGAATGAAGTGAAAATGAGTATGGAATCCAACAAACACAAGATGGCTATTAAATTGTGTCCATGGGATTGAGTGATATGTCGATCACAAAACAATGACATGTTACCTTCTTGAGGTTTCTCTTTAAAATAGGGGATCTGAGTCATATTTCTTGGAAGATTCCTGGTTTCACTATTGGTCACTTTCCAACTCTCAGATACATCTTTACCACTCTCCACCATTCCTTGTCCTCGGTTCAGGATTTTACGGGTGTGCTTATTGGCAAAAACTTGTTTGGATTCAGAACATGCAGGATGGGTTATGTTTTCTTCAAGACTTTCAAATGATCTTTTGGCAGCCATTGCTCCCAATTATGTAAACATACAGCAAATGTTCTTCAACACCTTGACACAGCTTCTACTATCTACATGAATAAGCAGGTACATGCAAGTATAGCATATGAATAAATGAGTGCATGAATGTGAACTGGTGGTAAGATTCACAGCACGAACATTTGAATTTCTGTATGCCTTTTGGTAGCATGGAAACAATCAGTTTAATTCTGGGCAGTTTCTGACACCTTTCCGCCACACGGAAAGGGTGAAGAGGACCTTTCCACAGCATAGAAAGATTCCGGAAAGGTTCCTGATAATATATGAATATATGATAAGATACTGCGGAAATTGGAAATTTCGTGCAGTGGTTATACCAGTTCTACTGAAAAAATTGATCCAGCCACATTGATTTCAAAGTTCAGATGTGCTGATCATTATTTTGACTGGGGTCCCAAATATTTTGGAGTTATAATTTTTTTAAATACTAAAACAAGGGGTCATAAAATTGTAACACTAAAATGGGGCGACTTTTTGTGGGCTGCCAGCTTAGGTCTTTTGCAATCCATTGTATGTGTGTGCGTATGTATGCATGTGTCACTAAATTTATTTTTATGGAGCGACCCACAGCTTATATTCTTTGAATATAGTGAGTGCGAAAGCCGAGATCCATGAAATTTTAGTTAAATTTTGCACTTCAAAGACTCAAATGACATCAACCTCAGATGCAAGTGGGGTGGGGTCCTACAACTAGGCATTTTAACGGGGTAAAGAATACACTGGTCATCTCAATATTTGGGACCCTACTTTCAAAGAAAATGACAGCCCTAAAGATATGAATGACAATAAACCAATGCTGTTTTAAAGTTGTGTGAAAATCAACCAGGGTTGGCTATTTGTCTGGTGGGACAGGAAATACTGGGAAATAACGGAAAATAGTCGGATATACCAGGAAATACCGGGAAATATGCGGAAAATAGCAAAAAGTGGAAAGTCATGGTCATAGAACTCATTCTGCTGTCTTTAATACATGCACCTTACACTATATTTTGAGTAATACCGGGTGTCTCAAAAAAAGGAAACCCTCGAAGCGCCCTCTATTTCACAAAGAGAAAAGAGTAAACCATACAAATTAATACACATCTGAAAAGTACACTTCATTAGGTTTCCGTCACCAAAAAGATCTTTCCAAAAGGACGCATATTGACCGAGTTATGGCCGATTGAAAATTTGTACCACTTTTTCATTGTATCCACGGATTGTTACTGTCCATGGTTACTGTCTAAGCTGTCTTTAGACAATACACCTTCTCCAAGCACATTCTTTCGTTCATGATTTCTTTTGGTTTTGCGACAAAGACCAGTTCTGATATTGAAAAAGTTAGTTTCAATTATTAGAAATTCTAAGATCTTGCCTCATTCTTCTTTACTGCGCTGCTCTTCCCCCTCCCCCTTCCACCCCCACTAAGACCATGACGACGGATGCAGGCTTGCGCTCTCTTTTCCATTTCAATAAATGACTTCTAATCATTCTTGTCCGTCGGATGCTTTCAAAGGCAGCATTTATTCTATTGCGAAGTTCTGGCAAGTTTGCTGGTGGTTCCTGCTTAATGTTTCCTCTAGGGCGAAGTCTAGCGGAGTCAAATCTTGGGATCTTCGCAGCAGAATAACCGCTGTCTTTGCAAGCATCCGACGGACAAGAATGATTAGAAGTCGATTATGGAAATGGAAGAGAGAACGCAAGCCTGCATCCGTGTTACAGACGGCCAACTTCCCCAGGTAGTGGGAAGAGCAGCAGAGTAAAGAAGAATGAGGCAAGATCTTGGAATTTCTAATAATTGAAACTAAATTTTTCAATATCAGAACTGACCTTTGTCGCAAAAACAAAAGAAATCATGAACAAACGAATGAACTTGGAGAATGTGTATTGTCTAAAGACTTCTGAAAGATAAACAATCCGTGGATAAAACGAAAAAGTGGTGCAAATTTTCAATCGGCCATAACTCAGTCAATATGCATCCTATTGGAAAGATCTTTTCGGTGTCGGAAACCTAATGAAATTACTTTTCAGATGTTTATTAATTTGTATGGTTTACTTTTTTCTCCTCGTGAAATAGAGGGCACTTTGAGGGTTTCCTTTTTTTTGAGACACCCGGTATATCGGTCCTCAGACTGCTTGTGTCACTTGCCATCGCGGTTTGTGAGTGATAGGCCTCATATGACCTTTGACCTTGATATGTGACCTTTGACCTTATAAACAAATGAGGATGTGTATGTAATATCCATAAACCAAGTTTGGTTCCATTTAACTTTAAACTTTTAAATTGAGGTCAGTTTTACATTTTCCGCCTACCTTACAACTTGACCTCACATGACCTTTGATCTTGGAATGTGACCTTTGACCTCATCATCAAATGAGGGATCCCATGTTGCACCTATGACTCAAGTTTTGTTAAAATCCATCACAGTATGTGGATATTACAGGCAAATGTTAAAGGTGCAACGAGAGATTTCACATATCAGGTGTACGGTACCTTAAAAAAAAATTGAAAGTACTGATTTTTGCCCTGGTGTAAAGCTTTTTATCTAAAATATCCCCATCTGAAAGGATTAAGCTGAAAAATGTTTCTTTGGTACAAAAATTGTGAAATTTCTAATTTCGTATAGGAGCAAATACGAAATTCAGCCTATGTTTTACATTGAAATATAAGCAAATCAAAATCACCTTTTTTCTCTCTTTAAGACATTTCTATAGCCAAATACAACATAAGAAATCTATTGAGTATCTAATCTATTTGAAGCTACTATTATGACACAATATTTGGGTGTCTCAAAATCTCTCGTTGCACCTTTAACCCTTTTTCACATCAACAGTCATCAACAGACAACAACAGACATCAACAACAGACAACAGTGGACAAAGTGATTCCTATGTGTCTTCCTGCCTTTAGGCAGCAACACCAAAACAATATATGGGGTCTTTTGGTGAAATTTTCAAACAATATGGGGTCTTTGGGTGAACATACTGAAAATAGGGGTCTTAACAGCCTTACATACATGTAACTTCCGGAATAAATAAAAAATGCAGCAAGCAAACTTGCGTCATCCCCAGGCAAGATGGCAGTATGGAACATGACCTCAGATGAACTTTGACCTTGGCCCATGACCTTTGACATCAGCCACATCTATAGGAACCCCTATCGCACCTTAACCAAAAGTCTGGTTTAAATCGGACTTCAACTGAAAAACGAAAACCTAACAAAACTGGAACACACATACATATATACGGACATGCGTGCTCTCGCAAAATCCCCCTTCTGCTTTTCAAGCCAGGGGGATAAAAACAAACGGCTAATTTTGATACGAAAACTGGAATCTGTCCTTGTGATAATGAAGGCATGTTTGAAAAACAAAACTAAAAATACTGTAAGTAAACTTGCATCATCCCTCTGGCAAGATGGCAGTCTGAAACATGACCTCAGATGACCTTTGATCTTGGTCCATGACCTTTGACATCATCCGCATATGAAGGAACCCCTATTGCACCTTAACCCCAAGTCTGGTTTCAATCGGACAAACTTTTCAAAGGAGACGTGAAAAACGAAAACCTAACCGAAACCAAACTGGAACACACATACACGCATAAAACATGACCTCAGATGACCTTTGACCTTGGTCTATGACCTTTGACATCATCCACATATGAAGTAACCTCTACTGCACCTTAACCCGAAGTCTGCTCTCCATTGAAGGAGACGTGAAAAACGTACAAACATGCGTGCTATCACAAAATCCCCAAGGCTGTTTTTCAAGTCAGGGGGATAATATAAGAAAATATGTACGAAGCATTTTGATATTATTACACAATGACCCCAAATGACCTTTGACCTCAAATTCCTTAACATTTCAATGTCCCTCAACCCACTGATCACCCCACCAAGTGATCTAACACAAATAGCCATCAGAGACTGTAAAAGGAAAATGTGTGGACAGCATAGTAAACAGGAAAATCCAGCACCCTTAACATGCGGTTTATTCCATTAATGTTGCCGAATTTGTAGGGTGTTGGCAGGATACTAAATTCTTTCCTTACACAATATTGAAATCAAAACTTTTCTCTGAAATGATCACTCAATTGTGGTTATGGAACCCTTTTTAATGAATCACCATTGGGTTTCAACTGAAATCTTGGCTCATCGAGCGTAACAAGTTGGTAATTACTTTAACTCGCCCAAATTTGTCCCCCGGTCCCGAGAAGACCTAGTTGTAGGGATTCGTTGCCATGAATCCAAAAATAATAGCACATGCTTGATCATCGAACAGATCCATGCTGAAGAACCCGTGGTTTCCAGAAGTTTACACTATTTTTTGGCATGCAATGGATTGAAAAAGACAAGATGGTGGGACCAAAGGATAGCTAAGTCTACTACTACCTGTGGATGCAGTTTTGAAATGGTGTCTTCTACATGTACATAAAATTTGATGCCATTGTTTCAACATGTATAAAAAGCTTTCATGTACCATATTCTGCCCACTAGACAGAAGTACCGATACTGAACATCAGCAAATCTGTAAAACTGTACAAGCAGTAACTTGGCTACCATTTTGCATTGGCAATTTTGTAGTAAAAAAAAGGAAAATAATCCTTACCTCCGCTTTTTGAAGAAACCATGACCGAGAAATTAATTTGTTTTTATGTAATATCCCTCACTTTAGTACCTCTATACTTTGTTTGTTCGAAATATCTAACCGTAAATGGGTGCCATTTACGATTAGAAGTCTAATGTAGCCTGGAATGGGTGGTAAATTGAATTACATAATAATAACATTTGCATGACAGTACTGAAAATTACCAATGACTGAATTTGCTGGCTAAACACAAAATAATGATCTTATTTGCTATGATTATATAAGTTTTAACTTACATATTGGCTGCTTGGACATTAATTTGTTTCATATCTTGGTTGATTCCAGTGAAAAACATCAAATTTTGATATGCATGCGCGGTCAGTGAGAGTCAATTCCCATACTGGCATTGTTTCTATATTTCATTCTCATTTGCAACAATTCACTGTAAAGCACGTTAGAACAAGACCGTTGCCAGGTCAACTGGCTCACGCTAACTTTGGTTCGAGCCACTGATCACATTGATCACAACAGAAATCCTATGGCAAATCATAATTCGGAACTGGTGCATGAGCCAAGGCGTGAACCAGTAACCAATGGATACTAACATGCACTACATCAGCGAATAGAATTGCTCTCTGTTGTCCTGTTTTTGCCTCTCAAACAAACCAGTATAAGGCACATTTTCTTCATAAGCATGTGAGCTCCTCACATTTTATTGCTCATTGTTACCCAATGTTGATTTTGTTAATTTACAGGCCTCGAAATAAGAAAAAAATCCAAGGGTCCCTGGGACCCTTAACTCTGAAACTCCAAGGGTCCTCACTAATTTCTAAGGGTCCCATAAAAATATGAATATTTTTAACCATTTCCAAGATTCAAGCTATGCCCATGATGCTCTTAAAAATGCTATTTTCAAATGACATACTATGTGTCTCAAAGTGTCATGCAATCAATGTATGTTGATATTATTATCATAATAAAGTAATGAAGTATTTTGCAGTGAGTGTAATTCTTCTAACCACCAATTCAATTTCTGACTCGAATTGTGAGAACATGTTGGAAAACATATCTTGGACTTTCTTCTCTCAAATCACAATCCCAAGATATCTTAGTTTCCTGACTAGTATTGCTCTTTAATATCGCTTTCTGATAGGGGACCTGGGGGCTCCCATTTTGGACGCAAAATGCATAGGACCCCCATTTTCAATATTGTTGTCTGCACCTAAAGGCCCCTTATTTTTTTTAATTTCATCCTAAGACCCTATATTTTTAGAAAATTTTACCACTGTCCCCAAAGACCCCTATTTTGGGGTACATTTTTTTTTTACCCAAAGACCTACCTCTATTTTTAAGAAATTTTTTTCAAAAATTTAATTCAGACCCCCTGAAACCCCCTTATTTGGGGGCAATTTGTCTCTCCCTCTCTCACCCAAAACCCACTATTTTTGCAATCCCCTGTCCCCGAATGCCCCTGGGTTTGAAAGCGCCAGCCTTACACCCATATCCATGTGAGTGCCCCCCAGGGACTTGGCATTGTCATTGCATTAGCCTCCTTGGATTCTCCCAATTGAAAATACTACAAGTCTCCGACTGAGAGAACTAGCAGGATCAGTGCTACTTGTTCCGTATGTTATAATACCTCCATTTTGTGATTAAAAATATCAATTTGATTTTCTCAATTTTATTTGAGAAAAGATTTCTCACGGGAAAAGTACTTTGTTTATGATAAAAAAGAGAGCAGGGAATTCCCCTAGTGTTGTTTGTGCAAGGTGCACCTGTTAGATAGATTGCACAAGAGGTGAATGGGGATTCCCCAAGATGTAAACTTAGAAACTGAGTCAACTTGTTTATGCTTTAAGATCAAAACATGTTATATGATCTGGGGATTCCCCATGAAGTTATAAATGTGAAATGATGCAATTCAGATGATGTAATTTTTGTGAAATCTGATTTGACAGTGCTAGGTTATGTTCATGCATGATGCTGTGGTAATATCTATTTTAAGACTTGAGACCTTTGGTGAAATGATTTGATAAAAGCAGATTGCAAGAGGTTAGATTTGCCAGCAGCCAAAGTAGCTAGAAGCTATATCTAGCTAGTTTTGACCTGCAATAATTGCAGACCTGTACTTGGTGCCAGGATTTATTATATTTCAATTCCACGTGAGCAAGGTGCTGTAATTATTCTACTGTCGTCTTTGAAGCCAAAAGTGCTGGGAATCAAAATAGGATTCCAAATTGTGGACAGATAGAAATCATGGTGATTATCCTGGACTGATATACTGTGGAATATTAGTGTCGTCGAGGGACTTGTTTAACCTTGTCGTCTTGAACTGATGGACAAAAGTTATCTTCAGGACTGAGAAGATTCCCATGGAATATTACCTGAGGATTTTTAAGTGTGACTTTGCATGCTGTCATTTTGGAGTCTTCGCTGTGAGGACATATCATCGTTGAACTGCAACACTTCTTTTGGACATTAAGTATTAATCTTATAAATTGTGTGTAGTTTTACTATATATGTAATGTTGTTTTGGACATACCAAATTCTTGAACCAAATAGATCTGATTAAAATCAGACATCATTATATAAATTATCTGTTATATTATAAAATTCAGATCACTTGTGCACAAGGCTCATTCATTTGTGTTTGAAAGGTATTTCTGACCTTTGACGTCTACGAGACGCCATAACACGTAGTATAGTCCATTTTGCTACCTGTACTGCTCTGACTATTGGTATTACTACCCGTTTGCTTTGGCTTAGCCTGTTCTACCTTCGGTTTACTCCCAGACGACGCTACTAACTGTGCATCTTCCGGTGAGCTCATTTTCAGCTGTTTTGTGACAGTCATGAAAAGGTACAACCTTCCGAATTTTGTGACTTTCAAAGACAAGTGATGGCCATCTAATAACAGTCCGTATTCCGCGAAAGTGCACTAACTACCCCGGATATCCTTCACGGTGGATGAGAAAATGATGATTTTTCTTGAATCTGCGGTTAATTTATCTCGGACTGTGATTAATCTCGTCAATTTCCGATGAATATCTGGTCTCCTTTTTACAATCGATTTTTCATAGAACGTCGCCATGACACATGGAGTAAATATGTAACCCGGATGTAGAGTACATAATCGGGGATCTATATAATACGGTACCATAATTGATTAGTTAAAATCATTAGCATGTTCATGTTTAATACTAAAGGAACAATGGAATTCATGGATTACAAATTTATTTTAAGTTATTTTCAGACCAGAATAATCATGATATTTAAGTAGGTAACATAAGTAATCAGCTGATCAGGTTGTCATGCAATACTTCACCTGTGTGATCAAATTTCTTGCGGGTCCTGGGGACCTGTGTGGTAAACAAATGACGGGTCCTCGCTTATTTTTGCGGGTATTTGACCTGAGAACCCGCCTTATTTCGAACGCTGTTAATTTAAGATATTTGACATCCAAAATTAAAAAACACTGTTGACCTGACCTGTGTTGACCTTTACAGCATCTGTCACACAACATTCTCTGATCCCAATATAGTTCCACATTGGGCTGTGTTGTGAAAGAAACATACCCGTGTAATACACGCCATTTTCCCTTCTTCAACAACTCATTTGGAGTCATGGAGGAAAACATTCACAAGACAAGTTTTTTATTTAAAAAGTGAAAACAACGGGTTCGACTACAAAATTAGATTCAGAACAAGCAGCATACACTCAAGAACCTTGCACAGGTATGCTTATGGTAAAAATACCAACCACTTTCCAAAAATCCAAACACAAAAAGAGCGTCGCAAAAAAGTTGAACACATACCCGCCGGTTCTGTGCACAGGCCAGGTCTCAATCTGTAAATAGCACGTAAAGCATATGCAATTTGCAGATTGAGTTTCTTGATCAACTTTCTGTATGAAGAGAAACCCGGATTCACCTTTTTCAGATAAATAAATAGATATAAATCAACGTCAATCAATGGTTGGACTAATAAGCGAGCGCGAAGCGAAGCTCTTATAGACTAACGCGTATACACGTATTGAAAGTTATTGAAAATCTATAGGCTGACAGGTTTACGAAATGACGACCCTCATTTGATCCCCCTTTTCGTTCTTACCATTAACTCCTACGGAGTTAAAAATCGACGGCTACCGGACAGGGATTCGCCATTTTAATATTGTAATTTTAATTTGTAGTCCGATATTCAACAAGTAATTTATTTTAATTCTCCATTTTGTTGGATATTTTGTTTCTCGCAAATTTATTTTTTAATTGCTTGTTTTCATTAAACCTATGATGTTGTGCTGTTTTAAAAATTATGCTTGGAATAATTAAACAACACGATATTTTAGAGAAGCTCAAATAAATTTGGTATGTTTCACCAATAGATGGCGCCCTTTTAAATTCATAATTTCTTCAGTGGAGGGCGGCCAAGAAATCCTAATTTTAGACGTTGCCATTGGTTTAACACATAAAAGCGAGATCTTGACGAAAAATTCTGAATTTTTATATGTTGTCAGGGCTGGTTGGATTACGGCAAACAAACATTTTTTTGACCAAAGCTGTCATACTATTGCTATTCGGCTAGGAAGTAGAAAGAATAAATATGACTTAAACCAGGGGGCCTGACACGATCTGCTGGATTTGGGCATTTGGGATTCCAAACGGTAATTTATGGAATTCTTGCGTGCATTTTCTATGGCAAATATGACAGAATGAAAGTGTATCTGAGTGCTCGCTTCTCTGGTTCTACCTGCATCATATTATCTGAAGAGTAGGCCTATGGCTTATCAGTTCTTAAAGGGCCATGGTCCGATTGCTAATACTATTTTTTTTATCTATGCCTAGTCCCCAGATTTTACCGGAAGTGGTCAAAATTTTGGTTGCGAAACTTTTCCCACAGACGGGTTAGGGGTGAAGGGTATTCTATCAAGATGAAAACTTTATACACTTAAATCGGGTCATCCCCCTTTAATGTTATACCTGCATACTCCCTGGAATATTAAACCTAGTCTGTCATTTAATATGCCATGGAATGTCATGATGACATGTATCGAAGACGAAGTCAGTCAGAAAAAGCACCCGGCAGTTATGCGCAAGGGAAAATAGCGTCACCTATAGAGAGCACACCACTAAATCACTCCGCATTTTGTGTAATGGTGGGTAGTTCGGGTAAAAACATACCGTCGATTGTAAGCAAATTGGTGTGGCATGGTGCGTAGATATTGTTGATTGTCAAATGTTAATATTTAAATGAATGTTCTATACTTGGAATATCAGAAAATAAATAAATTTGAATCTACAAATAAATTGGGCCTTCGGAAGTACTCCGTGCTCGGATACGGCTATGGGTTTTACGTGTCGGGTGGAAAAAGTGGTGGTGCTATTCACAAGCCTGTATCTCGAATTCTATCTTGTATCGGTATCAAATTACCATGATTTTTAAAAATGTTCATCTTTTTTTGATATAGAAATATCTTCAAAACATCAAATATGATGTCTCGTGGGGTTGAAATTTGAACTTATTTCAAGTCATTTTAGCGTGTATTTCAATGGGAGCGTTATTTGGTGGTGTGCCACCGCTATACGATGTTCAAGTCGACTCAGAGATTTTGAAATATTATTTTTTTTGTGTAATAATGAAAAATAGTCAACTAGAACTAAAGATAGTATCCTAAAAAGCACAATTCCGAAATTTGAGATGAATCGGATTTTTCGTTTTGATGCAGTAAACAATTATGTGTAATATTACATCCCATGTAGGATACTGTGTATAACAAAAATTCCGGATCTGGAATTTTATAACAAAGTTGTGATTTTCTATATGAAGGAATTTGATTTAAGCTTAGCAATTTCACACAGTGATTAGTATATGGACAAGCATTATGTACATGCAAAAAAACATGATTTTTTTGGAAAATGAGGGCGCCCTTCTCAGGAAATCACTGAGTCGGCCTTTAAGGGTTTTTTTTTTTTTTTTTTTTAAAATTTTACTTCATTAGTTATAGATGTTGTATGTTGATCTTGTCGACGCGGCTGCCGGGCGTATCATGAAATCCAGCATTCCTGGAATGTTCAATGTTAAAGGATGATGATTTGATGGCATCATCCATAATATATGGAAAGCTTCAAATATGTAGCGTCACAAGAACATCGTAACTGATCACAGGTCTTATTTTTTTTTTTTTTTTTTTTTTTTTTTATGACACCACGTTAATTACCATATCTTTAGCAATGCTAGTGATTGAAGGCTGTACATTTAGTATATAAAATTACAAATTTTGTAAGAGAAATGTAAACTCTTTCAATTAAGACCAAGTAGGTTGTGCACTTCGTATTTCCAGAAAGAAATGCGGTTTTCGGGAGTGGTATTTTCCGGTGCGCGGTAGGAATAGTCGCCGAAAGTAAATCTGACATTCGAAGTGCTCGACCCCAATATGATGGACATCACCCAATTGCGTGCCCGAAAATAAATTAGAGGAGGTCAGAGTTCAATTTTGTTGGAAAAAAAGTCACAGCACGACGAAACAATAGTTGATGGGGCTTAAATTATATCCTAGGGGATTTTGACAAGTTGCTCTCGTTTTAGACCCAATACGGCAAAAACGAAGCTTGAAAGCGAAGTAAATCACGTTGCACGTTGTGGATTCATTGATTTTAACAATTCTTGGAGTGTAAAAAAGCAAAGTTGAGGTAAGGTTTACGCAACAGTTGTCGCTTTTTGCCGCTTGCCGTTTCATGAATGTTCGTCGGAGCCGAGTGATGGAATTTACATATGCATGGTTTTCAACCTTTGCATCGGCGCCGGTTAGCGCCAAAGGTGGGTGGACATGAAAGTTGATGTGCATTTACATGATACAAAAATTGCAAAATGATTATCCAAGTAATTTTGTTCCGTCAAGAATGATTTTTAGGAACCAATTTGACAATTAATATTTGCAAAGTCATAGCATGCATAGTGAGGGTATAGCCAATATGGTAGTGTACGGGGTGGTTTTTTCAATGTCAGTGGTGGTTGGACATAAAATCAAATTTGCATGCACAGTCAATAAAATGTATATAAATGAAGCCATAATAATTTTAATGAATTCTAAGTAAACAATTTTAGATGAGGAAGGTTCCAAAGGGGTGAAGTGAGAGATGCCACAGTAGGGGATGCTGTGGGGGGTACCAGTGATGGGGGATATCAGGGATGGGGTGGAATCAGGCGATGGGGGTACAACCAGCGGATAACTAGGAACAAACGTAAGGACACATGCGCTGAACGGGGGAATTCAGATACCGGAAGTGGAGCTTAGAAACGTAAACACATTGCGAAAAAGCAACCGAGTTGACCGACAAAATCTTAAATAATTATTTTTCTAAGCACGATCGGAATAACAATGGTTGTGAAAAACAAAAATGTAATGTATGGCTGTTGGCAAAGTTTTTATTCGCGTGAATTGGTTGGAGCGAAAAATAATGA
>JAMKCH010087603.1:871-12027 GCA_023653785.1 Ophioderma brevispina | reverse complement strand
CCTTCCTTCCTTCCTTCCTTCCTTCCTTCCTTCCTTCCCTACTTCCTTCCTTCCTTCTTTCCTTCCTTCCCTCCTTCCCTCCTTCCTTGCTTCCTAGTTAGACATGTTTGTTTTGTCCTGTTTGTCTTGTTTTTTTTTATGTGACATGTATCTTGTGATATTTATATTTTGCATAAATTGTAGAACTTAAAAAGAGGCCACTGCACCTTCACGCCCTGCGTTTAGCAGTGACCTCGATCTTCACTTTCACAGTTTCACTTTATTTTCTATTATGCAATGCTTGTTAAATATTTGCTGTTTGTACATTACTTTATCATATTGAATTATACTCTGTATTGCATGTTTCTTGTCGTGTACTGCTGTGATGATGAAGTTCAAATAAAATTGATTGATTGATTGATTGATTGATTGATTGATTTAATCACTCAACATTTTGTGCAGACTCTTAAGCAAGGTCATTTGCCCCTATTGAAGGAATATAAGGAATATGTCCTGAATGAGCTACCATTACTCAGCTCAATCCTTGCTTGGTATAGACTCTGGACTTCGATATTTTAGCACCGTAAATATTAACTGTCAATTTTAACAGAATAATGTTTATCTGTCACCTTACCGTGACGTTTATAGCGATAAAACTGCAAACGGGATTTACTTAGTAAATATACTATTACATTCACAGAGATTCGAGATAAGATGTATCATGAATCGCGTGTGGTGCGTACCATATTCAGTTAGGTTTTAGTTTCAATGTTTAAGGGTTTACATAGGATGAATATCTCACAGGGTTAGGATTAACATTAGGCAGGAATTGCTTTTAATTTGGGAAAGTAAACTGATGGGCATTAATCCTTTCAAAGGGGGTGGTGTGGGCAAGTGTCTAAATGGGTGACAATTGAAAAATTCTATTCGAAATCAGTAAACCATGAATGGACTGACATGTCGGGTTTTATGTGAAATATTATTACGACTTGATGCTTTTATCTGTGATCCGATGGGAATTTTGCTGTGTTATAACATCGCGAGAAAATATGGTATTATTTGCTTGTGCAAGTTTGAGAAAAGCCCCAAACATGCTAAAAGGGGAAATCCCCGGTTTGTTTACGTGACAGCTTACAGTGGAAATGGGATTACCAAGGTCTATTTTGAGAAAGATAGTAATATGTTTACATGTATATTTCGAATGTCTTACCGACTTATCTTATGTCGTTGAAAAGTCTTATCAAGATCCTATTAGGGGCGGTGTTCTAGAGTAAATTTACCGCTTTAATATTTTTACCGCTTCAGGTATTATCAAGGAATAAAGACCATGCACAAATAACTAGTGTAAGCGTTATTACGTATGACTACCTGAAGCGGTAAAAAATATTACAACGGTAAATCTATTATAGAACCGCGGCTTCAAAACTCAACCGTTGGTTGACCGGCAGTTCATGGCAGTTGAACCAGGGATCCTAAATAAATCGGGATAGGACACTCGATCAAGAGAATGGAGGCATACTGCATGAAATATGTAGCTTATAGTTCGCCAGTCGTACGTGGCGCTATTACGCTACGTCATCCCCAGTCATACGTCATGCTGCATAAATAATTAGGTAGCGCTATCACTATCGATATCAAAATTGTCTATGGGCATTTGTACACAGTGTCACTCGCCTGGTTGAACCGTGTTCCATATCTAGAGCAATAAACCCTTTCACAATTCTTGCTACACATGTCCGACTTTTGGCTAGTAGAGTATAACCCACTTCCAGTGCGCGGCGATCCCTGCACAGCTGCTATGTCACTGTGAAGGTGAAGAACCATTTGCAAGCTTGTGCCAGGAATTATAGAAATGCTGGTATGGTTTACAGTTTCATTTCTGCTCAAATTCGAGTTATTCGCTATACTGGTCGTCTGCTCTGACCTGGCTCAATGCACATTCCGATCCTGAACCGGAAGTACAATAGCACTAACAACCCGACTGCGCATGCTCTGTCTGAACTCCAAAAGAGCTTGTAGAAACCGGTTCCAAACGAAAGAACCGGGCGGAGCCAGCTATAACGGTTGGTTTTGAAGCCCCCCCCCCATTTTAAATTTAAAACAGTACAACAAAATAAAAACACATTATTTCATAATTTCTTTAAAAGAAAACAACTAAATTGGTACTGACCTACACCCCCTGGCTGTCTATCTACATCTACGTCACTCCGTTTGCTATGATGGCGCCTGACTGCTGGATTTGTCTGTATTTGTGCTACTTTTTACACTACTGTCTTGTGAAATACTGGGAGATGTAGGGCTGGTCGGATTGGTAGTACCGGAATCTGATGACAAAGAACACGAAGTTGTTAAATTCACATTATTCAGTTATCTTGGCTAGGTATCTACGGTCCGTATGCACAAAAAGTTAGACCTAGTTTAAAGTTAGACCTAGTCTAAGTGAAAATAAGTTTTGTCCAAAATTGACAGTTATTTACATTTTCTTATAAAGTATTTAGCAAACCTTAAAGATTAAAATGCAAATTTTAAATTGAATACAAAATACCTCATGTTAATGCAAATGAAAATATTTTTTCTGTTGGAACTAAATTACACTTAGACCATGTCTAACTTTATACCTGGTGTAACTCTTTTGTGCATATGGACCTATAGGTTTAAATGAGAATCCTACATTCTCGAAGTTTGGGGAAGAATGTCTGAAGATGTTTTCTGTAGAAGAGTGCTGAATCAGATTGTTGGGTCCAACCTCTAAGAAATGTGAGAAACATTGTAATTTGTAAAATAAGGGCGTAAAATTAATACAGGCGTAACTTTGAAATTGCGTCTAAATGTACACCAATGTATTTGTCTCATTATAAGTGTTAAAAATATGTATAGTTTGTTTAGGTTCCGACCTTTAGTTACACGGCTATATAGTCATGATAACGTTCAAGGTCATCCTGGGGCAAAAATATACAATGCTCAGCATGATGTGCCTGCCTGCCTGCCTGCCTGCCTCTATGAGAAGACTCTATATCTCTAATATATAGGTTTATTCTGTTATAGAACTCTTTTAAACTAGAAATTTCTCTATATAACTGTCTTTTAAATACTATTAATTTCTCTATATAACTGTCTTAAAACACTATAATTTCTCTATATAACTGTCTTAAATACTATAAATTTCTCTATATAACTGTCTTAAAACAATATAATTTCTCTATATAACTGTCTTAAAACTCTATATAACTGTCTAATTTTTCTATATAACTGTCTTAAAACACTATAACGGAATAAACCGTAATCTTGATGTATAGAGCTTTTTATTATTATATATAGATAGAAAAATGTGAGAACATTAAAAATGTCCTCACATTTCTAAAAATGTCCAAAAATGTCCTCTAATAGATAGAAATTGCTCTACAAATGTCCTCTAATATATAGAAATTTCTCTACATACATACATACATACACACATACATACATGCAGTCAAGCAAAGCAACCGCCACACGATTAGATTACCTATGTATCATGTTTGAATCTCAAATCAAAAGCACTTTAAGGAAGAAAAAAAATCTTCCGGTTTTAAAGAAGTTTCCATAAACACACACACACTCGCTCAGGTGTTGCGCGCTGATACAAGAAATTAAATGGCAAATTTGATTGAAGATATTATCTTCAACTAATTTCCAACCTTTATATTATGCAACTATAATTATATAATGAATGGTACATTAAGACTCGACGATTAGTTTTATACTGTAATCAATCTTTATTTATCAATAACCTTGCACATACTCTCCCAAAGGGTAATTCGACATGCCGCAGGCAAGACATGGCCGGGGAGCGGAGGAGGCCTTGATAAGGAGGAAAGATGATATGCGAGGCGAGATTGGACATGATAATAACCTTCCAATTGCTGTTACAATATTTTCAGAGAAAAACGCACATTGCGGAAAACAAATCTGCGCAGTAGTAAATATGAATATTACACAAACACACACACACACACACACACACCAAAGCGAAGCGAAGGTTCAACTGAATAACTCTATTTTCACTTTAAATTAAAACGCCCAAAATATTATTCTTGATATATCATAGGTTTGTACGGACATTAATTACACGCCAGAATAACTTGCGAGGCAAAGATTAAGAATAAGAAAAAAATCTTTAATTAAAAAATGGAACCCCTAATGTAGCTTTGCGTATGGTCTAAGCCTTATTAAAACGGGTATTTTTTATTATTAAATTTATGGTGA
Source organism: Ophioderma brevispina (assembly GCA_023653785.1). Taxonomy (NCBI): domain Eukaryota; kingdom Metazoa; phylum Echinodermata; class Ophiuroidea; order Amphilepidida; family Ophiodermatidae; genus Ophioderma; species Ophioderma brevispina. Next base: position 7,806 of record JAMKCH010087603.1, on the reverse strand, counting down.
AAATATCGTTTTCAGCAGCTTTGCGTATGATTGAAGCCTTATTAAAACAGGTATTTTTATTATTGAATTTATGGTGAAATACATGACAATTTTTGTCATTTATATTCTATACATTATGTCATAAATGTTCCAAGTTATTTCAAACTAGACTAGTACCAGAACATTTCTCCGGAGGATCGCATCAAGATCTTAATCTTCTTTATTATAGGTCATATTCCAGGTATAGTACACACACTCTAAGTGAACATTTACAGTTAGAGAAGATTTGAAAAAGAGGAATACATGAGGCATGTTTTCAGGCATCAGAATTTAGTTCATTCAATGTGCAGTCGTTAGATATTTGACTTCGGGCGATATCAAATCAAGCGCGTACTCCATGGGCAATTATAAATGAACTAAAGACGTCAAATCTAAAATACCTTTAGCACAATTAGAAGAACACGTCTAACGAAACGCGCAGTGCAAAAGAACGGGACATTTGCATGTATTGCAGAACAAAGGCAGTATGTTAAAGCCTCTATAAGTAATTTGCTAAATCAGACAATTTAAAAATTCATCAAAAATCAGATTTTTGCATGTCTGTAACAAGTACAGGTATCCTAACATTTCCTGCAAATGAGTTAGACCAGAAGCAACCTAATAAGGACAAAATCGAAAATTTCAGGCATTACTCTCCGTACGGGCACTTATTACAACACGTAATTGAATGGAAATTCGTATCTTGGAGCACTGCCATTTTCTTCCTTTTCTGTCAATTCTTCAGTTGGAAAAAGTAACTTATGAAAATTCTACCGACTTATCCTCCACTTTTAAGCTATTCCTGCAAATTTGAAATATTTTGACTCTTTCGGATAAATCACTGATAGTGTCTTGAAAGACAAACACTAAAGGAAGAAGCTTCCATGGACAAGTGGGCACTGCAAAAACTGGGGTGTTAACATTTTAACACCAATTCGGTGTCAAGCTTGCCGGTGTTAGTTTCTGGTGCTTAAATTTAGGATTTAACATCGCTCGGTGTTGCTGAACAATTTTAATTATGTATCTTTGGTGATTTTGGTGAAATGTTACAGGTAAGCAGTTACAATAGAACTAAAGTATAAAAATGTTTCCAAGAATGATTCCAAGAGGGTGTTAAATTAACACCAATGGTGTCAATTTGGCACCGGCAGTGTTTAAAAATTAATTAACATTGACATGTGATGTAAAAGTAACACCAAGCAGTGTCATATTAATAATAATAATAATAATCAAGGTTTATTTAATCTCAAATCGTGGCCTGTAAACCAAATTGCTAGAGACTTAACAATTTATAATTGCTAGACAGAAACAATGCAACTTGGAGGCAGCAGCTTAAACAGCGCCATATTGCAACATTCAAACACACTATACGAAACACCGGATGGGAAGTGCAAGCTTACATGGTTCCTTTGCCCATTTCAAATGAACCATGGAGAAGGATACATATTTTTGTACTTTCATTATCAAAAACATAAAAAACACAATAAAACACAACAAAAACACTACAAATGTAAGCTGAAAAGCCTACCAACTATAAACTTAAATACGAAATCAAAATTGTAGGGAAAAAACACCCATGAGAAAAACGTTGCAAATTCCATTACAACTATATATTATATAATGGTTTATACAAATAATATCTTGAGATATTGCCATTCTCTCCCAAATTGATTTTGGTCCAAATTTTGATGGCGAATGTTTTTTTTTTTCTGTTTCATAATTATTTTTTTAATTCCCTTTGTATATTTAAAAGGGTAGGTATTTTCCGCAAAAGTTTATTTTTTGTAAGTAATGCATTTACATCATATTATTAGCTTATTCATATAGCCTTATGATGTTTACTAAATAAAGACAAAAATGTAATGATCTCTACTGAACTCTATTTGTAAATAGCATTTTCACGAATCCATTCACTAAATTTGGTCTTAAATTGTCTGACATAATGGAATTCCATAAAAAGTTGATAAAGTTCCTCTTTTTCAAACTCACAGAGAGAATAAAAGTTATATCGTCTCTTATGCTTATACGTTCAAGGAAAGAATTTGTATCAATCAAAGATTCTGTTATTTATTCGGAAATGGAACCAAATAATTTTTGATTCAAAGTATCAAAAGGTAATTTACTCAGCTGAAGCCTCTCTTGTCGATAATAGGTGTGTTTAATATTCTTTTTTGTTTGTTCTCTTTGTTTATGTTGTTCATTACAACACCAAGAATTAGTTTCTATAAAAACACTTACACCCTTTTTCCATTAATAAAACATCGAAGTAAAAAGGGCAAAGGGGTGTTCAATTTGGGAAATTCGACCTCTAAAGGCTGCATACTGATTAATGTTTGGAGTAATAGATCTACAAATGCCTTCATACTCCACGAAGTCAGTCTTAATATCTTAAGTCCCTACAAATCTTCATTTAATACACTTCTGCATGGAAAAGTTCACAAACGAAAAATACTCCTTAGGGTTTTTAGTACTTTTACTTTCTGCTCAAACTACGCCAGTGTACAGAAAATCTTTATTTGTAGTTGCAATACAATGCGCAAAATAAAACATCGATTTTTTCATCTATATGGTTAATTAATCTATTCATCGTTTTATTTTGAGAGCTTTCAACATTCTTTACGTCAATCATATTAGCCCCTTCAAATTCTTGTTCATTTATCATTTGGGTTCTTTTGATTTTGTCTTTTCCCTTTCAAATAAATTTAAATTACTTTGTAGTTTTTGGATAAACTCACCTGGTATGTCTGGAGGAGAAGGAAGGGAGGAAGGGTCAGTGATTAAATTTAGGAAATATTAAAAATTTGGTTATAGTAATTTTACCGCTGAAATATTTCTTTTTGAGGAATGATGACATATTTTATCGATGTTTCCATTTATTCTTTCAAAATTATCTTTTTTTAATATTTGTTGTATTTGTAGAAAATCGATCCCCCAAACATATATGGATTTACCATCTTTTATTCACAAATTATTTTGCGTGTTTTGATTCGGTAAGGACTATACTTTTATGACCTATTCAAATCACATTTGTTTTGCCCTCATTATTTTTTTCAAAAAGCCATCTACATCTTGCAGTGCCGAAATAGAAATAGGGTCTGTGCCATATATGATGGATGCAGTATCACCAGCATATTGACTAATAATTTTCATGCGCCGTCCTTTAATCCTCTTTATGTATGATATTTCTTTATTACAATAGATAACATTTCTGCACAAAAGTGAAAATACGTATTGCGAGAGGGCGTCAACTTGACGGCTACCTCGATAACGAATCTTAATGGGGGAGTTGTTTCAGGTTTATTGCTAAGGGGTGGCTTCAAAACCCGACCGCCCGTTGACTGGGGATTCATTGCGGTTGAAACCAGTTCCAACGGAACCAGCTAGCAACCGGTGATCGAGTTTTGAAACCACCCCTAAGCACTCTGCTCATCAGCACCAGGGAGTGGGTGAACAATCAATAGCTTGGTGTAACCTTTTTGACCACCGTATATCATTTTTTCAGACTAAATATAATTACATATAAATATGTGTTATCACCTTTAACTTGGTTTAACCCTTTTCAACCACCGTACTGGATGTAATTACATAATTATAAGTAAAAGTCCAACGTTGTTAGAAAGGTTTGGCTTTCAAAGTGACCCGCAGGTCAAATGTCATCTAAAGGTCAATTAAACTAGAAATGCCCTAGAACAACCAAATTTGGGTAACTGCTAAATGTAAGAAACGCACATGCAAATTAGCACTATTAGAGACTAGTACAGACTGGATGCATGGGCTTGCTGTTTATTCCGCATCAAGACTAGCTGTGAATTCTTATATTAAAAGGGCATTTCGTGATCCACAACCTCGGGTTGAGATTTTTATATCATCTGAACCGTTAGCCTTAGCCTTAATCCACGTGTACCAAATCTTACGTGCAAATTCGGTCGCATCTGTAAGAAATTAGCAATTTTGTATTTTCTATCCGTAAAACGGACAGAAATTACAGCACAGTGGCCTATGGAACCGTGGGAAACAAACAGTTTCTCATAAAACAAAACCGCAAGATCGAGATCAACTCAAATTTTGTAAATAAGTTTTCCTCAAGGATATCTAGCAAACTATGAATAAAACAGAAGGTGCTGGGATCAGGAAATGCACCTTTAAACAACTACCCAAATTTGGCCAAAAGGACTCTTGACCTGAGAACAGAACGCTGAGGTTAAAGGCCACACATACAGGTCAAAGGTTACACACGGGTGAACTGCACTAGGGAGTAAATAGGGAGCCTCATATCCCTCTTAGTATATTGCTCCCAGAAAAAGACTCGGCTAATGAGATACGAACCTATTGATAGCTGGTCTAACTTTCGCACTAATGTTTGTGGATCTGCTTTTTCGTCGATATTTAAGACGTCGGGCAAGGCGTTTCTCCTCCCCGTCCGCCCCGAGTCGTTGAATTCCGGAGATATTTTAGTGACCACCTCCTCCATGATTACCATCTGAAAAAAACAAAAATTGAATAACATTGTAAAGTTGTTAATTATTTAATTGCACTGTCCAATACCGTAAACGTTTGGCAGTGTTACCTTTCTCCAAGCCCCGCTCGTTTATTCTCAACCTTTCCTTCAGTTACCTCTTTCGTAAATATGATGCGTCCTAAAGAGACTTTCTCATGATTGTTTTGGTCCGTGGCCTCTTCTTTACTCTCCTCTACCACAGTCTCCTCCCAGAGGGTGTTTTGAATCAATCCCATGATGCATAGCAATGTGCCTATATACCGTACTGTACTAAACACATGTCAGTACTTAGGGATAAAAAGTGTTCCAAAAGTTTAAGAACCACAAGATATTTCATAATCATGCTAAAATTCCCTAAGTACTAACGCTTTGTGGCCTAAAAGGAGCAATAAAGTCGGGGTTTTTATATGTTAAGAATAGGAGAATAGGATTTTTGTGGGATCACATGACCCTATTGAGGTGAAATTTCCCAAAACTGGTGCATTGTGGGATTGACTCAAAACACCCTCTGATCTCCTCCATACATATATATCATTTCGATTTCTGGTCTACAGAATTTCTTCTGCAATATGTCCCAAGCTAAATCCCGTGTGCCATAAATTGACGAAAATCTGCCCTGGTGATTTTTTTTTTAATTCTTTCTTGAAGATTGTTTACGCTGTACTTTTGACCATTCTTATCCTTGTCCTATCTTTTTCCGATCTGACTCCTTCCGCTTACTATCAGTAAGCAGGCGACAAAGTACTTTCGTGGATAACCTTTTTCACTCTGTATCCATCTACTCGTGCCAGGCAGTTAGTTGATCTCTAGCACTTCTTGCCCTTCTGCAATCTTCTTTAAGAATATTCCGCAGCTGGCTTATCAGCAAAATATCGCCTTCTTTAAAACTTTTCATGTAACAGTCAAGCTCTGTTAACATTAGAGCTTTTGTTATCGCTTTCCATAGCCTCAATTATCAACATTTCAACATCACGTCGCATTCTCCGACTGACAATACCGACTGATGATCAACCTTCTGTCGCTTAAGCCGATTTAATATCAGGTCGTTTCTGTTAGTAGTTTATTCCATCACCTGCCTTCTAGAAGTTGCGCCTGCTCTTAGTACATTCTTGAAAATACCTCTTTAAACATGTTGAATATGATCTTACGAAGTTTCTAGTCAAATATTTTACAAGGATATAGTCATATGGCAAGATCCTGGTCAAATTTGCCAAGATTCTGTCAATTTTACAAGATTTTCCTGTCAAAATTGACTTAAAAATCTCGTAAGATCATGTTTACTCGGTAGCTAGTCAAAACGAGGTATTTATAAGAGTGTACCTTGAAGTTAATCACGTTTTGCAGCTACACTGCAAGAAATCACTGTAAACTTACATGACTGACAGTAAAATACCGTAATTTCGCAGACCCTTCTTTATTGTGAACGTGAAATAGATATTATTACAGAATATTTTCAGCATGAAATAGACACTGGACAAGGTCACAATTATACTCTGCAGTAAACGACGGCAGAGTACTGGCAAAAATTCATTATTAAATATGATTTTACACTGTTCATAAATTTACGGTAATTTACTAGCAGTCTGGGTGAATCCTCGAACTGACAGTAAATTACAGTAATTCTACGGATTTTTAAAAACAGTCTAAAATCATACGTGATAATGTTTATTTTATGCTATTAAACCGTTTTGAAATAAAGGGTGTACTTGAACGTTTATCAAGTGCATGTACTTACTGGTTTTAAAAATCAGCAAAATTGTCCACTTGACAAGCAAGAAAATATATAACAAATCTGTATATTTTTGCAAGCATTAATTAACGGTAAATGTAAATTTAAGAAAATTCCCAAGTGTTTGAGAAATGAAAGAACAACATCTCGGCCTTTGTAAACCACTGCTTACGCTGCTGGTCTTACCTGAACGTTATTCGAAATGTACGTGTCATTAATGGAGAATATGCTGCATGCTGCAAAACCAAAGCTGAATGTAAAACCAAAAATACTCTTGGGTAACAAAGAGTGTGTAACTTGTTCGGTCTTCACACCTTGTATACTTTCACTTTCTTTCAAAGCCGTAATTTTAATATGAGACCTAACAAAACAGCGGATATACAGACTGTCCCCAAAAAAACTATACAATCAAAGATTCATTTTTTTGGCCAACAACTTATGTTCATCTCAACTGGAAGTTGACTGATTCTTACCTAGAAATGTTCCAGCTTTCATAAGATTTTTAGTTGGTGTAATTTAGGGGTCTGGTTCAGGAGTTAAGGCCAATTATCTGAGACGTTTGAAAAACACGTTGGGCCAGTTTTGCCTATCCCGATATCAACAGAGTTTCCATTTAAAATCAACTTCAAGCCATTCTCTATTGAAAATTCAAATAAAAAATAGGTATAAAGTGCTGCTGCTTGTGATATA
>JAMKCH010087601.1:5806-16427 GCA_023653785.1 Ophioderma brevispina | reverse complement strand
CCCACCCCTCCCCTTGCATATCCAATGTACCGTTTCAGCAATACAGCAATAATGCATATTTAATTAGATCAAGAAATGCCCCTTTAATTGGCCCACAAGCACTTTGACCCAATTACGATTCACACAAAAGATGTATGGCAGAGTGGTCTTTCACATAGTGAAGGAATTTTGTATATCCGATGTACCGTTTTAGCGATACAGCAATTATGCATATTTAATTAGCTCATTTGCATACCTGAGCCGCATATATCACACACTTTCAAATGGCAAAGAAGATACGCACCATGATAGCCTTTCATGCAGTGAGGGAATTTTGCGTATCCCATGCACCACTTCAAAAATATAGCAATTATGCTGTTTTTTGCATATTAATTAGCTCATTTGCATATGTAATTTGCCCAAAATATGCCCAAAATCCAATCAGGTTGAGAACTCTTCAACCCGCTTCCTTCCACCAAGTTACATCATCATACGCCTTACAGAACTCCAGATAACTTGTAGGAAAATGTTCTTAAATTATGCAAATTAGATACTTAATTAGCATATTTTATGCTCAAAATCTAATCAGGTCGAGAACTCGTCAACCCGCTTCCTTCCACCAAGTTACATCATCGTAGCCCTTACGGAACTCCAGATAAATACACAATGTAGCCAAATGTTGACATTTTCTGTGCAGTACTGACCTTTTTCCCTTGACAGACCCAGGGGAGGACCCTGGGGGAATAAATTACATAGTTAGTAGGGGGGTTTCCCCTCCTACAATATACCCAAGTTTGGCTACTCTAGCTCATCCAGAAAAAAAATATGCCTAAATGTTCAAGGGTTATCATTTTTGTCACGGACATACATACGGACGGACATACGGACGGAGCCCATTTTATAGTCCCCTCCCGAACTTTGTTCGGCGGGACAAAAACGCAGGCCTATCTCTAAATTTCTTACATTAAAAATTAGATCAAAAATTTAAATCAAAATGAATCTAAATTCAGATATTTCTTCCATTTTAATAAAAGAAATTTAGAGATTATAAAGGAGGTATCACAGTATTTTATACCTCCTTGGTAAGCAAGACCGTGTTAGAAATTCTATGAGTTTATGATTTTTCGACCAGTAAGATGTTAAAGGTGCAACGAGAGATTTCACATAACAGGTGTCCCTAAAAAATGTAAACATTCTGATTTTTGCACTAATGTAAAGCTCTCTATCAAAAATGTCCCCATGTGAAAGGATTAAGGTGAGAAATATTTCTTAAGTACAAAAATTGTGAAATTTCTAATTTCATATAGGAGCAAATACGAAATTCAGCCTATGTTTTATATTGAAATTGAGCAAATGAAAATCGCCTTTTGTTTTCACTTTCAAGGCATTTCTGTAGCCAAAGACATGGTAAGAAATCTATTTGGGGTCTTATCGATATGAAATAACTACATATGAAGCAATATATAGGTGACCCCAAATCTCTCGTTGCACCTTTAAGGGGGACATGGCATAATTTTCATACAACATTATGATTATTGCAATTACAGCACATAGTTTCTTTGAATACAAGCAAGTGATATACCAAAATGAGCCTTTTTCAAATATATTTGTCTCGGATCATATCGACCTCCGGTATGCTAATTAGCAGGGGTCAATTGTCATGGCACCAAGAAAATCAAATTCAAAATGACAATTTTGCCCCCCCCCCCAATTTATTTATTCAAGTTATTTGAACATAGTTTGTTTCTTAAACAATTACTATGGCCAGGATCTGTGATCCTATGACAGCGTTTATCAAAATTATATTCCGTGTTGCCATGGCAACCATTCAAACTTCTCTCGCAAATTTTTGCTGCTGGTGGCATACAAAAATCAATGTAACTCAAAAACTACAGGGTTTTATACATAATCCTCTCATAGGATCATAGTATGTACACTAGTTTTGTGCCAAATTTGTAGTCAATAGGTCAAACCGTTTTTGAGATAAGTGGGGGGGGGCAAGTTTGCAACCTTCAAAAAATGGCAAAAAAAGATGTAGGCCAATAAAGGTCCAGAAGTGTTTAATTTTTAATTTTAGGGGGCATAGGGGCCCCCATGCCCCCTGTGGTGCCGCCACTGGTAATAGAGAATCGATCCGGTCCTGGTTGACATCCCATGGAAGCAGCATCTCACTCCACTATCTTCTACAACCAGAGGTCACTCATCAAGATTCATGATACCACACACCAGAATTTCAGCCTACAGCAACTCCTTCTTCCCACGTACCATCCGGGAATGGAATGCTTTACCGGTGGATCCAGCATATATCCAGTCCTTCGACGCTTTCAAGGCCGTCTTGAGGGATTGCTACCTGAAGTAGATCCTCTTCATCCATGCCGTTTTTACTTGCACCTTGTATATAATTTGCACCGGACTTAAGTTACATGCGTCGAATTGCTCCGACTCATGCGCATCACGCAGTGCGTCTTATCCTCACCTATGTGAGTTTGCACTCTACCGGGAGAAGGAGAAGGAGTATCCAGCCAGGCAGCATTCCATGCCTGCAAGATGCCGATCAACCATAACATGTCCGATTTTCACCAAATAAAAAGTAAAATACTCCTGAAAGTTGTGAGAATTCAGAAATTTAGAAAACTAAAATTTGATCCCTCAAAAGCAAACTGACACCATGTCCCCCCTTAATCCAATCCAGATTGTTATAATTTTAAGGCAAACCCGGCTCGCCTCTTTCTACAAGTCAATTAAAACAATGAAGAAAATGAATGAAACAAAATAAGACCAAAACAACGGTAATTAGTATTGTTGGTTGATGAATAATGGTGATAAACTTTTCGTTCTCTAAGAAGATTTACTTTAAAGGTCCATGGCTTGATCTCTAATAGCCTCGTCCCCAGAAGCCCCAGATTTTACCAGAAGTGGTCAACATTTTGGTATCAGAAGAAAGCTATTTTTCTCATTTACCCTGTGAAATCTTAGAGCCAAGTGATGTTTGGTTTGGAAATTATGAGCGGAAATGTACCCCACTTTGGTCGACCAATATTAATTTTACACACTACTCTATGGGGCTTACAAAACCACGTTTTTAGCTCTCGCATCAAAACTGATTGAAATATCGGCGCGAAACTTTACAGATGGGGTTTTGGGGTTTTTGAGCGGAGGCCAATCTATCAAGATGAAAACTTCATATCCTTAAATTGGGCCAGCCCCCTTTAAAGACAGCTATTTACTTTTAAGACAGCTGCAGAAAACATATTATAGCCTTCAATTTTGGCGAGCGGAGGAGTCGCCAGATTTTGGAAATTTTTTCCCGGCAAATTATTTCTTCTATATAGCGCTTTGCCTACATTGTGTGAATGGGACGGCCTTTAAGGATGATATTAAATGTGCAAAAGAGGGCGCTGTTTTGATGCGATCGCACTGCGGTCGGGAGTATGCGCGGGTAAGTTGGCGATTAAAGGTGCAATGAGAGATTTCACATATCAGGTGTCCCTAAAAAATTAAAGTATTGGTTTTTGCCCCGATGTAAAACTTATCATCAAAAATATCCCCATCTGACAGGATTAAGCTAAGAGATGTTTCTTTGGTACAAAAACTGTGAAATTTCTAATTTCGTATAGGAGCAAATACGAAATTCAGCCTATGTTTTATATTGAAATATAAGCAAATCAAAATCACCTTTTTTCTCTCTCTTTTTAAGAAATTTCTGTAGACAAGTATAAGGTAAGAATCTAATCTATATGAAATTACTATTATGACACAATATTTGGGTGCCTCCAAATCTCTTGTTGCACCTTTAAGAAATCACCGCTGCGACCTGAAATTCAATCATCACAATGCGCATCATACTTGATTTGTAAATGATTTATTACTACAGTACAATGCATAATATCACCATAGATGGCTTTCCATACTAAAGGCAATGTCCACACTTACTTGAATCGATTGACAGGATGGCACAGTATGTCTGAAAATCTGGAAATTTTTACATCAAATGGGCGCTCGTACCAATTTGTTTATACACTGCACTCATACACACATTTGCATGTTTTTGAATTTATAAAAGTTGGAGACTGCAGAAACAATACATGACAATTACATTGGCTACATGGTGAAGGTTCTTGAACTAGGCAATTAATCCCTCCAAATCTCTCGTTGCACCTTTAAGAAATCACCGCTGCGACCTGAAATTCAATCATCACAATGCGCATCATACTTGATTTGTAAATGATTTATTACTACAGTACAATGCATAATATCACCATAGATGGCTTTCCATACTAAAGGCAATGTCGACACTTACTTTAACCCTTTCAACCCGGAATTAATTTTAAGATTTCATTTTTGAACTGTCACCTAAAGACATGTCTAGATCTCTCAGCATAACAATTCACATGCATTCTCCATGGCAAAACGCATTGCCCGAAGTTGTAAAGCACATTATAAACGTGAAAATTATACCAAACTTCATCTTTTGGATTGTTCCACATTTGAGATACCAAAATAGTATCTGAATGTATTTTCAAGTATATATTTATTTGCAAGAAACGCTCAGGCGTTCTATCGGGCCGAAAGGCTTAATTGATTGACAGGATGGCACAGTATGTCTGAAAATCACCAATTTTTACATCAAATGGGCGCTCGTACCAATTTGTTTATACACTGCACTCATACACACATTTGCATGTTTTTGAATTTATAAAAGTTGGAGACTGCAGAAACAATACATGACAATTACATTGGCTACATGGTGAAGGTTCTTGAACTAGGCAATTAATCTTACTTCACTTGGGTAGCAAAAAAGACAGTGTCAGGAAGACTAGACACCTCGTGACCTGCACAAATTACTTGTTCTGTGCTCCAATTACTCAAGCATTAACCAACAACAGAAATGATACCACATTTAGAGTAATGAGGTTATTTACATTCAAAACCCTGTTTAGGAGATGTATATTGATCTTATGTGGCGAGCAACAACAGACTTCTAAAATTTCAAACACCACCAAGAATTACTTATTGCCCTCATAGGATTCCATAATGCACACAACAAGAGATTTTGAGGCCAAATTTTGTGTCATAATAGTAATTTTATATAGACGAGACACTCAAAAGCTTTCTTACCTTGTATTTGGCTACAGAAATGTCTTAAAAGAGAGAAAAAAGGTGATTATTATTATTTGCTTATATTTCAATATAAAACATAGGCTAAATTTAGTATTTGCTCCTATACGAAATTAAAAATCTCACAATTTTTGTACCAAAGCAGCATTTATCAGCTTAATCTTTTCAGATGGGGATGTTTCTGATGGAAAGCTTTACATCAGGGCAAAAATCAGTACTTTCAATTTTTAGGGACACCTGATATGTGAAATCTCTCATTGCACCTTTAAGGAGTGTCAATTCATGTCGCATGCTAAGAGATGGTTATCTGAGGAGCTGCTTAGCAGGCAACAGATCATTCAGCACACATCAACACCACTGTGCTAGACTCCCAATTGAAAGGCAATCATTGAATCATTAAATTTTTGTACACCACATTTGATACCAAATGGCCACCTATACCCTACAGGCCCAAAGGACTTCAAAACACATCACATGATACATCCCACATTATCATTATTATTATTACAGAGCATTTATATAGCACTCCACAAGGAATGGAGCGCTTTACATATATAAGACGAGGAAAAAGGTATGACTTAATTAGGCGTTTGAAGACCAAAACAGAATCCGCACTTCTAAGATCAGTCGGCAACTTGTTCCAGGTTCTTGGTGCCGCAACAGCAAAGGAGCAGTTTACCAGCTTGTAATTTAGTCCGTGGAACAAGGAGACAAGTACGATCAGAATGGAGTCTGGGTCTACATTCCTCAGAAGCAAAAATAGAGTGTAAATGAACAAGGTCACTGAGGTATGAAGGAACATCACCATTGATACACATGTAAATTGATAAAACAATCTTGTAACAAATAACAGGTAACCAATGTAAGGAGTCAAGCAAGCCAGCCGACGACCGGTCTCGTCCACAAGCAAAGACTAAGCGTGCAGCTTTATTTTGAAGATGCTGGAGGCGCTTGATATCAGATTGGCGCGCACCTGACAGAAAGGAATTCGCATAATCGAGGCGGGACAGGACCAGTCCTCGGACGGCATGGTGACAAGCTTCTTTAGTAATGAAACGGCATATTTGCCAAAGGTTGTGCAAATGAAAATTAACAGTTCTACAAAGTGTATTGATGTGATGGTATCAAGGGTGACAGCAAGGTTTTTCATGGAATCAGATGGGTGAATACGTTATTGATCTTTATATAACCTCACATAAGACAAAGATGGCAAAATATGAGTGTTTGCAAAAATGAAAAACTCAGTCTTTTCCTGATTCAGTTGAAGGTAGTTATTGAACATCCAAGAACTAACATCAGATATACAGGAGGAGAGGTTATGAAGGACACGCTGACGGTCTTCAAAACTCTTTGGGTCAAACTCGGCATAGAGTTGAATATCGTCAGCATAAGCCTGAAAGGAAATGATCTGATCAGATCACCAACAGGAGTGATGTATATAGTGAGGCTTACTGTATTTTGCGAAACGAAACAGAACTCCCATTGGACTACACGCTTTATTCCATTATGCATGTTATGCATGCATGATGGAATAAAGCGTGTTATCCAATGGGAGTTCTGTTTTGTTTCGTTTCGCAAAATACAGTAAGCCATATACTGTGTGCATCAAAAAAAAAGTATACACTTCCTTGATAAGCTGTGATATTCCATGTGACTAATATTTTCATGAATGGTTGTAACATTTGATTAGAGTACATCTTCATGCATCTTTTGATACCAAATTTATGGGTGTAGGTACATGGATGACTGCACACGGAGTAATTTAAGAAAATGGAAAAATTGGCACTTGCGCCAACTTTTTTGTCATGGGCTCTTTGAAGCATACATTGACCCATGTATTGCCTGTGTACACAACAAAATCACTGGTTCGAATCATGTGATGTTTCATCTCTTTTTACTACCTATGGCTTAATTGGCGCAATCACAATTGGACAAGGTTTCAGTAATTGCCCCCTGTGCAGTCATCCATGCACCATAACCCCTTGGTATCAAAAGATGCAGGAGGATGTATTCCATTCATACGTTACAACCATTCATGAAAATATTAGTCACATGGAATATCACAACTTATCAAGGAAGTGTATACTTTTTTGTTACGCTGTTGTGAATCCTTGTGGGCCAATAATAGAACCCTGTGGCAATGAATAATTCAAGACATGTTTAGCGGAAAATTTATGGTTAATTATAATGACACGGGTAGTGCGATTGTTAAGATAAGATTTATACAAAGATTGGACAGCATCTCCCATGCCAAAACGATGCTCAAGCCTATTCAACAAAACATCATGATCAACAGTGTCGAAAGCAGCAGACGTGTCAAGTAAGACGGCTTTGCTGTTGTCCAAAGACCCGAGAATATCGGTTTGCACTTTTCTTGGTACTACCTGTATGTTGACATTTGTACGCAGACTGAAACACCTTGGAAAGAGAGTTGCCGTCGACATGGTCCGTAATCTGACATGACCCCGCCTTCTCAATGATTATAGACAGGAATTTAATATTCAGTGCTGACATTGTGTGAGGTCTTTCACTAGTATGAATTTTTTTCATGCTAGCTTTTGTATCTAACAGAAGTAAATCTCTTCTCACAGTGCTGACATTTGTAAGATTTTTCACCTGTATGTGTCATTTCATGTTCTTTTTTATTATTTAAGTGGTAATGTATTTCTTTTATGAGGTTTTTCACCTGCATGTATTATTTCATGTTTTCTCTTGCACCTAGCAGTAAGAAATCCTTTTTTACAATACCAACATTTGTGAGTTCTTTCACTAGTATGTATTTTTTCATGCTGGCTTTTTTGTCTAACAGAAGCAAATTTCTTCTCACAGTACTGACATTTGTAAGGTTTTTCACCTGTATGTGTCATTTCATGTTCTTTTTTATGATAAGTGGTATGATATCCCTTTCCACAGTACTGACATTTGTAAGGTTTTTCACCTGTGTGTCTCATTTCATGATATTTTTTATTGGAAGTGGTAGTGAAGCTCTTTTCACAGTACTGACATTTTAGAGGGCTTTCACCTGCATGTGTCACTTCATGTTGTTTCTTATAATAAGCTGAGGTAAACCTCTCTTCACAATACTGGCATTTGTAAGATTTTTCACCTGCATGTGTTGCTTCATGTTTTTTCTTGTAATGAGCCGTGGTAAACCTCTCTTCACAATACTGGCATTTGTAAGTTTTTTCACCTGTATGAGTTATTTCATGTTTTTTCTTGTTGCAAGCTTTAATAAATCTCTTTTCACAGTGCTGACATTTGTGAGGTCTTTCACCAGTATGTATTTTTTCGTGCTGGTTTTTGTATCTAACAGAAGCGAATCTCTTCTCACAGTGTTGGCATTTGTAAGGCTTTTCACCTGTATGTCCCATTTCATGTTCTTTTTTATGATAAGTGGTATTATATCCCTTCCCACAATACTGACATTTGTAAGGTTTTTCACCTGTATGTCTCATTTCATGATGTTTTTTATGAGAAGCGGTAGTAAAGCTCTTTTCACAGTACTGGCATTTTAGAGGGCTTTCACCTGCATGTGTCACTTCATGTTGTTTCTTATAATAAGCTGAGGTAAACCTCTCTTCACAATACTGGCATTTGTAAGATTTGTCATCTGTATGTGTCACTTCATGTTGTTTCTTGTAATAAGCTGTGGGAAACCTCTCTTCACAATATTGGCATTTGTGAGTTTTTTCACCTGTATGAGTTAGTTCGTGTTGTTTCTTGTCGTAAGCTTTAATAAAGCTCTTTTCACAGTACTTACATTTGTGAGGTCTTCCACCAGTATGTATTTTTTCATGCTGGCTTTTGTATCTAGCAGAAGCAAATCTCTTATCACAGTGTTGGCATTTGTAAGGTTTTTCACCTGTATGTGTCATTTCATGTTCTTTCTTATGATAAGTGGTTACATATCTCTTTTCACAATACTGACATTTATGAGGTTTTTTGCCCGTATGTGTCATTTCATGGTCTTTATTGTGACTAGCAGTAAAAGATCTTTTTTCACAATACCGACATTTGTGAAGTCCTTCACCAGTATGTATTTTTTCATGCTGGTTTTTGTATTTAACAGAAGTGAATGTCTTCTCACAGTGCTGACATTTGTAAGGTTTTTCACCTGTGTGTGTCATTTCATGATCTTTTTTATTAGAAGTGGTAGTAAATCTCTTTTCACAGTACTGACATATAAGAAGGTCTTTGTCTGTATGTGTCACTTCATGTTTTTGCTTGTCAAAGGCCCTAATAAATCTCCTTTCACAATACTGGCATTTGTGAGGTTTTTCACCTGTATGTGTCATTTCATGTTCTTTTTTACGAGAAGTTTTAATAAAGCTCTTTTCACAATACTGACATTTGTGAGGTTTTTCACCCGTGTGTGTCATTTCATGTTGCTTCTTGTGTCTAACATTAATAAATCTCTGTTCACAGTGTTGACATTTGTGAGGTTTTTCACCAGTATGTCTCATTTCATGTTCTTTTTTATGAGAAGTTTGAATAAATCTTTTTTCGCAATACTGGCATTTGTGAGGTTTTTCACCTGTATGAGTCAATTCATGCTGTCTCTTTTTAGAAGCATTAATGAATATCTTTTTACAGAGCTGACATTTGTGAAGTCTTTTTTCAGCATGTATCTTTTCATGTTGGCCTTTGTATGCAGTAGAAGCAAATCTCTTCTCAGAGTACTGAAATTTGTAAGGTTTTTCACTGGTATGTAACTTTTTTTCTGAGTACTGACATTTGTAAGTAAGTTTTGATGCTTCATCAGTGTTATACCAATATGGTTTGACTCTCCTCTCATGGTAGTGAACATGTAATAGGTATCGCGGTACATTGTCAAATTGTCGTCTGCAGTATTTGCACACCAGTGGGTTTATTACTTTCCATGGTTTCTTCTGCTCCATATCTGAAAATAAAAAGTATTGTACAAATCTCAGAATACTGATGAATAGAATTCTGTGTGGGCATAGCTCATTCAGATATTTAGGGTGGCTATTTGATTCATTTTGAGGTTGAAAATTAATGCCTTTTGTATTTACAAACAAATCTCAGTCAGTTCGTGGTGCAAAGTACTAGTACATAGTCCAGGCTAAAAATGAGCTTGGTATCACCTGGAAGGAAAGTTTTAAATATCTCATGTGTTTTTTCTAGATCAGACGACTATGAGAAATTAAAATATGTTGGGTAAAAAGCCCGAATCCTAAACACATTCCCTATAGGTTATACACCACTAACCTGGCTCTCGTAAGGATCAAAAATCTTGGGTGGACTACTTTCTTGCATGGCATCTGGAAAAAGTGCTTTAAAATGTCTGAAAATGCACTAGTTATATTAAGAAAGTGATGAAATTTCATGATTGACATGATAGACTGATATGTTTTCTCAAACTAAGCGGCATTTGGAAAGTGATTTTGAGGAAAATTACTCCGCGGTCATCAATTTTACATCGATTTGCAAATTACTAGCTTTGGCGACTATAGAGAATCTTGGGTTGCCGGTCTGACATCGGGCAAGTTTGGTGATTCGTAAC
>JAMKCH010087600.1:0-10399 GCA_023653785.1 Ophioderma brevispina | reverse complement strand
GTGGGGTGTTGTAGTGGCATTTATCGCATGTTAGTGATCGTGACATTCGGCGGGGACATATTTTACGCATCGCGTAAATGCGAGTTCGCCTTGTTGCACTCTTGTTTTATGACCGATATTTTTTTAAATCATCTGTTTAACCTCATGGGTACCATGCTGGATTGATGGTTATTCATAGAATATCTTTTGATTAAAAGTTTGAAAAACATCAGTGAACATAAGTGAAATTTATTTGGATACCGTTTCATTTAATTATCGGGTTACAAATACAGAACAAGATATAATTTAATCGTAGATAAACCTACAATAGTTTAACAACAAAACAGTGTTCTGTGTTAAGCTGTATTAGGAAATCATTAGGTAAGTCTTAATGACTAATTTTAGTGTTTTGTGCAGCATAGGAAGGGGTAACAAACAAAATTGTTTAAATCAGGTTCTCAATAAGTGGCCCGCGGGCCAAATGCGGCCCGCCAACCATTGATTTTTGGGCCTCAATTTGCTCTAAAATATTAATGGACACATAAGAAATTCAGGTGTGTTTGGCCCTCAAGTAGAATACTTACAAATATGTTTGGCATTCTCTGGCCCTTCAGCTAATATAATTGAGAACCCCTGGTTTAAATGTTATTTTTTTTGCATTCATGCATTTGCAAGTCAAATTTTCAGAAGATAACATTCATGTAAGGTTATGTGATAAAAAAAGAAAGGGGGCAGATCTATGTATACAGGAATAGTGCCCATTTCTCTTTTAGCCAGACTCTGCCATACTGTTTGCATGTTGGGGGTCGCTACACATCCAACACAACAAGGCTCTTATATATCCAGAGTCGAATAATGCCCAGGGACACAAACACGTTGACCATAGTGGGCTCAAACTCACAATTTAACGGTCTGATGATCACAAGTCCTGCACTTTTCCACTAGACCACTAGTTTCAGTCAAGTATATACAAATGCTTAACACAGCGGGCCACTCGATTATACCTGTGCATAGATGAAAAGCGATTAAGAAAAACCTTAGCTTTTACAACAAAAAATGTTTTATGTTGAAATACAGCTGCAGCTCAAGCCACACAAGTACCAGCTACTGTACTGGCCAATCAGATAGCCCAGGCTCAGGCACAAACACAGACCAGTATGCCTGTCATAGGCAGTCAGATGACCAGGCAAGCAAGAAGGCTTTATGTAGGAAATATACCCTTTGGAGTTACTGAGGTAAGAATAAGACGTTTATCTAAGATTGTTGAATCCTTTTCACAGGTTTAGAGAATCCTTGGGTGATACTGTTTTTTGGTGGTGTTAGTGAAATTACTGCACACTTTTTTGAGTGTCATAATGCCAACAGTGAAAAAAAAACGCATAACATCCAAGAGCTCAGGCATGAGCTGATTTGAATTCACTAGCTGCATCCTATGCATATTTTAGGGTAGTCTTGTTCCCAAGATTTGGTGGGTGTCCTGCAGAGTGTATGTGAATTCTCACCGCAACAAGTCTGGTGAATTTTGTTTCAGGTATGCCAATAGGGGTGCTCTGATTGGCTGGCCATAAATAATGTGCAGTTCATTCATCAAGGGTAAGGGCAGGGCCTAAAGTAAACTTATTAAAATGCAGTACTACAGCATATACAACCTTTGACCCGGGCCTTTGACAGAATTACTTTAATGTGTTCAGTACAAAGACATATCATCATGACATCTAAGATTTTGAAGTATGCTCTACCGGTCGGTCGATGTTTTCTTTTTCAAGATCATGAGTAAAATTCAACCAATCCGTGACGAGCTCGTATCGAAATCCTCCAGACTTGTTGGGTGAATATTCACAGTGTACGTGCCCTTTGAGCCACCCACCAAGTACTGGGAACGAGACTGATTTTAGGGAATTTACTGCAGGAATTTTGAATTATAGAAGTTTATTTCAAATGCAGTTTTGCACATCGCTATTGAGATTGAGCAGTAAATATCACTTTAACATGCAAGTAATGAATTTGAATGTAGAGGACGACTTGTGGAAACAAATTGATAGATGGCACTTGCTTTTAGTGAAGTTACATACAAAGGAATTAAGACTTTCCAAATAAACCCTTTTTAATCAATACTGATGAGTTACAAATATCAGCAACAAAAACATTTAACATGATAGTTTCGTACTCTAGTGATAAGTTGGAGGAATTTGTGGTGCGTTGTTATACTTCAATCTCTTTGGCTACTCTAACAGAAAAAAAAAATGTTTAAGAGCCATGAGTAGTCGGTTTACAAATAACAATATCACACTATTAACAAATATTGTATTCAGTTTAAGTGAACCATCATCCCATATGCATGACAACATTTCTGGGTTTAAGAAAGCCTTCTCTGTTTTACTTGACATGGATAGGGATTATGCCTCCCCCATATCCACAATTCAGTCAAACAATTGCAGGGATGAATTCAGTATTCTGCCACCACCAACTTTAACATGCAGTTAAGTCCATTGAGGCTGCCAAATTCATAGGGTGGTGGCACAATACTAAATTCTTTCCAAGTTGCATTTCAATTGCATAATTTAAAATTTGTTGATGATATATTCAGTGATAAAGTGTAATCCAAACTTAAAGACATTGAAATACATTTGCAATGTTCTGAGAGTTTAAGTATTTTGTTCTACTAGAATGAGTATCTCATCACTATTGGCTTTCATCTTTTAGATGTATCATCAATTACTATAGAAGACCAGGACATCCAAGGTCTTCAATATGGATAGACATGGTCAAGAACATGGTGGGATTACCACTAACACTTTTTATAAAGTACATCTGCAGACTGGAATAGGTGGTATGCCATCCAGAGCATCACACACTATGAGCTAGTAAAAACTCAATTCCCTTGGCACAGTTCAGTAGCTTTCATTCACCAATGTATTTAGAAAATATACCCCCCTGGTTTTTGGGTATGATATATGATACCCAGATCACACAAGGTCAGTTCATGTCAATGTATATACAAGTACAACCCACTGAACTGTGTCCTTGGTGGATGAGCATATTGTAACTCATAGTAACAAGCTGTCAGACATGGATACGTACCTACTTATTAAAGAAGTGATCGCTGAAGTTGTTTTACTACGCATGGGTGGTGTATTTGCATGTCAGTCCGTATTTAAGACATCAAAGAATACAATCATTGGTTCATTACAGGACACAACATGAGATGGCTCTCTGAGTAACCATTCAAAATAGTGCTTCTATATTTCTGTATAAACAATATCACCATTCTTGGCTATTCTTAGACTATCCCTGATTTGCTCATTGCATGATATTACCTTCCGAGTCACAAATCAAAATAGTGCTTAGATACTGATAGATAGGCAAGTCACCAGGGGGTTAAGAGCATAAATGGAAGAAAAGTGAAAGGGGATGCAATGAGCTGTGGCACAAGTTGTTGGAGCATGCATTGAAAATTGTGGAGAGGGTTTTAGAGAATAGGATTCGGAAGATAGTGGAAGTGGATGAGATGCAATTTGGGTTTATGCTGGGGAAGGGAATGATAGATGCAGTGTATATTTTGAGGAGGTTGCAAGAGGAATATCAAGCTAAAGGGAAGATTGTATATGTGTTTTGTAGACTTGCAGAAGGCATTTGATAGGGTACCAAGGAAAGTGATGGAGTAGGCAATGAGGAAAAGAGGGATACCAGAAGTAATGGTTAGAGCAATGATGAGTTTGTATGAAGGTGCAAAGACAAGAGTTACTGATTTGTCTGAGGAGTTTGAGGTGAAGGTGGGTGTGCATCAGGGTTCTGTAGTGTACTTTCGCTGTTGATTTTTGCAGTTGTGATTGACGTAGTACGGAGAGTGCAAAAGAGGGTTTGATGAGTGAGTTGTATGCTGATGACTTGTTTTTGATGAGCGAGACAATTGAGGGACTGAGGGAGAAGTTTTGGAAATGGAAGGCTTTTGAGAGTAAGGGTTTGAAGATAAACCTTGGGAAGACAAAAGTGTTGGTGAGCAGGGTGGAGAGGGAGGTGGTAGTGAGTAATGTAGACCCATGTGGCATGTGCGGAAAGAGGGTAAAAGCAAATTCAATGTGGTGTGGGAAATGGATCCACAGGAGATGCACAAAGATGAAGAGAGTGACCCCAAGATTGGCAAGAGATTTTATGTGTGGGAGATGCAAGAAGGGTGCTGGAGGGGGATGGTGGAACAGGAGGAAAAGTTGTGTGATGAGGTGGAATCGGTGAAGGAATTCACATCCCTGGGGGACAGAGTTAGTGGGGGCGGTGGATGCAAGGTGGCTGTGACAGCTAGAGTGCGGTATGGGTGGGCAAAGTTTAGGGAATGTGGAGAGTTGTTGCAAGGGGAAAGATATCCTTTGAAGACAAAAGGTATGGTGTATAAGAGCTGTGTGAGATCAGTGATGCTGTATGGGAGTGAGACATGGTGTCTGAGCGAAAATGAGATGGTGATTCTGAGAACAGAGAGCAATGATGAGAGTGATGCATGGTGTGAAGTTGATGGATAGGATGAAGACTGAGGACTTGATGCAGATGTTGGGTTTGGAAGTACTAAGCGATGGGCCGAAGCGATGGCGAATAGTGTACGTTGGTATGGGCACGTGCTGAGGAAGGGTGACAGGCATGGTTTAAGAAGGGCTTTTGAGTTTGAGGTGGGAGGTTTGAGGAGAGGACGTCCAAGAAGACTTGACTGGTTGGCGATGGCGAATGGTGTACATGTATGGGCATGCGCTGAGGAAGAATAATGAGCATGTTTTAAACAGAGCCTTTGAGTTCGAGGTGGGCGGTTTGAGGAGATGGGGACGACCAAAAGAAGACATGGAAGAAGCAAATGGAGGAGAAGAGTAGTAGGGTTGGGTTGAGGATGGAGGATACACTGAATTGTTCGAAGTGGAAGGAGGGGAGGTGTTAATCCGGCCACCCCCATTCACAGGGACAACAGCTAATAAACTGATCGAAACAGTATGGTAGCTGCAGCACTACCAATAACTCCTTGTGAATTAAGCCAGTCAGACAGGAAACGGACTATATTCAACATTTTCCCAAGTCCACTATATTAGGAAATAATTTTGATCTTGTAAATTGCAATGATTTTTCTGTACAGGAATCGATGGTAGACTTTTTCAACCACAAGATGCAGGATACCAGACTCTCGCAGGCAACAGGTCCGCCGGTCCTTGCCGTACAAGTTAACCATGACAAAAACTTTGCTTTCTTGGAGGTAAGGTTATCAGGACAAGGTGACTACTTTTTCACACGATTTTAAACCCCATTTTATATCTCCCTTCAGGAGTCTATGATTGAGTATTTTAACGCAAAGATGCAAGAATCACGACTGTCTCAAGCACCAGGCCCGCCTATTCTGGCCGTGCAGGTCAACCATGACAAAAACTTTGCCTTTTTAGAGGTTAGTGGAACTTATAAAACCAGATTATTTGTGGTTACAAACCAGGATGGAGTATAACATTTCACTCTTGCATTTAAACCTGGTTAGTGATGTGTAATGCCTTTTCAGGCCATCTAATAATGTTAAATAAGTGCATTCTAATTTGAGCTAAAATCTGTTTTAAAACCTAGTTAGAGATTTTTGATTACAGGTTTATACATTCCAATATAACTTGGTTAATACAATAAATGGCAGCTTGTAAAATTGTAATCTTTTTTTTTTGAATTTTTGAATAGTTATTAGTAAATTCAACATTGTACAGCTTACTTCAAATTATATATTGTAACCAATATCCAAGTGAATCGTACACTTACCCAATATCTACATGATTTTTGGCTTATATAGCATAGCATAGCTGTGTAAGCCTGTATGATCATGCTTCTTCTAGACTCTGTCTGTCTGTCCTGTTATCCATCCATCTCTCTGTCCACTCTTTATAAATGCTTGTACTGTCACTGATTGGTATTGATGTCACTTGGTTCCGGCATAGTGCTCAGGGATAAAGATCTCAAAGTTGAAATATACGAATAAGAGGTCAAAGGTTATTTTGGATCAATGTTTAAAAAAATCTTGCCACGTAAATGAAGTGTATCATTAAGTGTTAAAGGTACTTCAGCTTATGCCATACAGCTTTTTGATTTGCTCATTACTATAAAGGTGAACTTATACCAGATCCCAATGTCCACATTTAATGAAACTTGGTATGTGGATATTGGTAGATGCAAGTATTATCTATGCACTGTGTTATCATTATTTGTGCATATTAATGAGCTCATTTACATATTTGCTCCCCACCAGGTGGATCTTGCAATTTTTAATTTGCGGTGTTTATTTTATAATTTGTCTCCCAGTATAGGGCCCAACAACACTGACAGGATCTCTGATACAACTTTTGCCAGTGATCAAATGTAAAGTTTATTAAAGTAAGCTCAGGCTTTTAAAGGTGTTTGTTCTGATTGCCTTTTGGACCCCCCCCCCCAAAAAAAAATACCTGGAAGTCATCAATTTTCATATCAGATGAAAGATGGTATTTTTCTCGTTGTCCTGAAATTTCAGCTTTGAAATCCATTTCTTTCCCAAGATACAGTTATAAAGCTGCTGTTTTAATTGTTAACCATCCGTAATTAACATAGTAGTGAATAGGACCTTGCAATGTGCATTATCACTTCTATCAAAACCACAATTTTTTTCTTACAATACTTGGTGGTAAGTGAATGCAAGTGCCATGCTCTCATATCAAGTAGAGAACATGATACATAAATCGGAACAAGCCCCTTTAAAAGAAGCATTTAATATTTTGCACACCATGCTGCAATAGTATTTCAAGGAACTCAATTTGTATTCAACATTGTGATGTTGCAGTTCCGGTCAGTAGATGAGACAACGCAGGCTATGGCATTTGACGGTGTGGTGTTTCAAGGTCAGTCATTGAAGATCCGCAGACCCAAGGACTACCAGCCTGTACCAGGAATGGCAGAGACCCCTTCAGTTCATGTGCCAGGTAAGTCTGACCCCGGGAATCTACATATCGTCAATTATATACCTCTTGCATATTGGTTAAAATGGAGTCACATGATATGGGTTATTCCTACCATTTCCTGTTTTGTTTGAAGAAATAAACAAAAACCAACTATCCCTGTGGGATAGCACCCCCGGAAACCTACTATCCCATGGCAAAAGTAACCATACACCTCCGGCTAGGCTCCGCACTTTTGCGGCAAGAGTTATTACCTCAGAAAAATAAATTGTGGGAATCTTGCCATATAGGCTTACAAGGTCATGATTTCTTTGTTATAGTGCCCTCTATGTGCCTGTTCCCATAAAAAAGACTTGCAAAACTACATTTTTATGAAAAATCATATTTGCCCACAATGAAAGGTCCTGAAATTTACACAGGATGTAGTTAGTGTAATAAATAAGCCAAATTAGTTGTCAAAAGTTTGTCGCCATTGATATTTTTTGTTTTATTCTCGTTTTATCATTATAAATCAGATTTTCAAATAGCTGTGAGATACTATAAGAATGTTGCTATGCTGGTATGGTTTTCATAGAGATACAGAAGCACTATTTTGATTGGTTACTCGGAGGGCTATGTCGTGTCATGTAATGAGCCAATCGGACACATTGTATCATAGTTGGTAGTGCTAATGTCTGTTAACAACAGGGTGTGTTATTTCATCAGATTAATTTTTCTCTACAGGAATAAATAGAAAGTACCATATTGTCCATAAACTCCCTTGGGGTGTGATTTTTTTTTATATTCAAGAGATATATATTATATAGGTCATTTGTTCAGTTATATTTCCAGTGCAGACATAGCCGCCACCCTGAAATCCCCGGTGCTCCCGCACAAAAATGATTGATATTAGAAGTTAGAACAAGCTGATCAACATCAACAATGGCTGCATCCACAGCTGTATGAAAATACTTTTTATTTATTTAACACATATAACATGGAGAGATGCAATTTCAATTAAAATCTACACTTGTCAAAAGTAATTCATGTACACTTTAATTGACAACATACTGGGTGAGTTGTGCACAGATTAGCCAGTTTTGATCAATTGTGATCCTTAATTATCAGTGTATACTTTACTTGTATGTATGGCATGGGTTTTTTTGTCCTCGCCGAACGAGTTCAGAACAGGGACAATAAAATGAGCAGCGTTTTATAGTCAAGAGTTATGTATCTTAGAGTTATTTTTGGAGAGTAATGGCTGTTGTTCATTGACGAGTTGGTGTGTTATGGATGGAGATCATCAATGGCTTGTATTCTCACATTCGCTCATATGTCCGTCCATATGTTTATCCGTGAGAAAAATGTTCACGTTCGATTCAAGAAATGGTGCACATTGATTTTGGTTGGTGGAAGGACATGGTTTAAGTAGGGTGGTCTAGTGGTCCAGGGTTTAAGAGAGTTATTGCCAGAATTAAGGGGGTAATCTGGTGTAGTTTCAGTTCTCACTTGATGTTTGCGACATTTGGTGGGGACATATATTACGCATCGCGTAAATACAAGTTCTGCTTGTTATTTTTAAGAACATTTTGTCATGCGAGTGCAACAAGGTTATAAGTGCAATAGCTGCCATGTGATACATCTGTGTGCTGCCCATGTATCAGGATGACTTTTAATTTGTCTTTCTTTGAGTCAGTGTCTTGAAATGGTTCTTCAGGTGACTGCATCACCTAAACAGGGCTAGACTTTCAGCGAGAATCGATTCTCACAAAAATTCTCGCAAACTGATTTGCGCGAATCAATGTTGATTCTCGTAAACTTTAGATTTAACACAGTAGTGAATTGGATGATTCCCGCAAAATTTGTTTTGCGGAATCAAAACTGATTCTCGCACATAGCAACGAAAATCTACCCCTGCCTAAAGAACCATTTCAAGAGCCACTGACCCAAGACTTGGCATAATAGTATATTTGATGGGAATTTCTGACAGATGGCAGCTATTGCACTTACAACCTTCTGGCACTCTAAATGACGATTTAGTTAAAAAAATAAGGGGAATTTATTAGAGGGGGGGAGCTTTTATTACAGACAAAACGGTATTTCAGAGAGAGATTTCTAGTCTGTGAACTATACAGTGACTTAACCTTTCTGAACAATAGAAAATCGTTCAATTGCTCCCTAACTGCTTGTAAATCCAGTCATGGGCAAATGCCAAAATTTAGCCCTGGTATTTGTCAAGTGATGAATCGTTTAAAGTGACAATGACACTGAAAAGGCATAAAAACTAGTCACACTGAATATTTTAAAGAGACCAACACTAAATTTGCATAGAAAATGGGGTAGTGCCATCACTTCAAATAATGAAGATGTTGAGGCACTCAGTGAAGGCTTCACTTAAATAGGCATGAGGAGATTTCCAGGAAGAAGCGCCCCCAATTTTTCTTGAAACCCAGTTTTTGTGTCGCCTGCCCTAAGGCAGGAAGACACATAAAGACCATGGGACGTGGACCAAATAACCAAATGTATAACAAATTCTGTAGTCCCCATCTGGGGGCTAAGGAAAAACCAAGTGTAAATTCATAATAAATTATTACGATCACATAACTGTCTGTTCCCGCACATAAAACTGGCACATTTTCTTAAAAATACATAAAATGTCACCTCAATTTCTTTTTCCCAATATCAGAGACCATTGGATATGTATAGACTTCAGCTAACCATGAGCTAAAGATATTACAATGGGCCGGGTATGTAGGGCCATTGTTAGAGCCAGGTGTTACCACCTCCACGATTCGGGTTGAGTGACAAATACCCGTCCTCTCTCACAATAACTAACCAGTGTACATTATAATATAGGTCGTTGACACTAAATTTTCTTCTGAAAACGCGGTAAATTGAATAGAAATGAAGTTAAGCAATAAGTTACGGATTTTGGTTCTGCACAAAGTTGTTAGGTCAAAGCTTGCCCAGCAACATTCTCTCATGATGTTTGTTCATGTTTCTTCCTTTTCTAATAAATGATGAAAAATATGGCCAAAGTTAATTGAACACGCACTATAGAAGCTCAATATGTATTTATCTGTGAATGAGGTTAAGTATCTTGTCCTGAAAAGTACTCAGTCTAAATTGGAGAGCGTAACAGCTGAAATCTCTTCAGCTGCGCAACAATATAACAATGGTCCTGCACTCCCAGATGGAAGGGAATTTGAAGTGTTTTTCTACACCGCATACCGGGCCGATGATTGAATATCTTTAACTCCATTGTTTGCTGAAGTCTACAGGGTGTCTCAGAAAGAATTACACCCTAACTATAGGCGACCATAACTTCAAACATAAGTATCACATTTGAGAAATTTAAAAAGAATTTTAAACCACAATTACTTTTTAACATTTTAATGTAAACATCACTTGATTCGGTTCAGTAGTTTTGAAGAAATAAGCGATTATATAACACATGTCAATGGACACTTCCATCCAAGTTTGCTCACAATAATGCAGATTTTATGTTAACT
>JAMKCH010087595.1:29634-49360 GCA_023653785.1 Ophioderma brevispina | reverse complement strand
AACTTTGGGTTTACTACTACTACTGTATTGTTGGGTGCAGAGCCATGAATAGAATAGCCATTAAGCCAGTAGACTTACAAAAGGACATAAAGTGAAGGATAAGTCTGTACAATTCTCATAAGTTACCTTTTCCAGCTGTAGAATTGACAGAAAAGGAAGAAAACGGCAGTGTTCCAAGATACGATTCTCCATTCAATTACGTGTTGTAGTAAGTGTCCGAACGGACAGTAATGACTAAAATCTCCGATTCTGTCCTTATTAGGTTGCTTCTGGTCTTATCATTTGCAGGGTATGTTAGGATACGTCTACTTGTTACATACATGCAAAAAGCTGATTTTTGATGATTTTTCAATTTGCTGATTTAGCAAATCACTGATAGTGTCTTTAACTCTTTTGTATAACATTATTCTTTTGCTAACTTATAGAATATACAAAAGCATGTGTGTGTGTGTTTTGACAAAATAGGTTGAGAAGAACATTGCTTTTTGAATTGTCTAAAATTGCCAAAATTCTCCATTGGCTCTACATGCAAAATTTTAAGGAACCATATCCAAAATTCATTTGACATCAAAATGGCATTTGAGCAGTCCAAGTCGCCATATAATCTGCTAATTTAAATAGAGATATGAAACAAGTGTTTATTTGCCCACTCCTATCAAAAGGGTACGGGGTATAATCAT
Source organism: Ophioderma brevispina (assembly GCA_023653785.1). Lineage (NCBI taxonomy): Eukaryota > Metazoa > Echinodermata > Ophiuroidea > Amphilepidida > Ophiodermatidae > Ophioderma > Ophioderma brevispina. The sequence continues at coordinate 48,680 of JAMKCH010087595.1, read as the reverse complement.
ATTTTTATCATTACCCCAGTCAAATTTAAGGCCCAGGAAATATTTTCTTTTGAACAATAATGATGGGCCAATTTAGTATGCAGTTTTGTTTCTACTACCCAAATGACCCAGTTAATTTAACTCAAAATTTGTAATCAGATGTTTTTGGATGATATCCTTTTCATGTGAAGAACAAAACACCTGAAAAATTGGACCATTATTGGGTCATCCACCTTTAACCTGATTATACTCTCACTAGTTAAAGGTGCATTTCGTGATCCCAGCACTGCATTTTTTATTTATTATATATGTTTCACTCGATATTCCCAAGAAAAGGTTATTTTCAAAATTTCAGTTGATTCTGTCAGTGCGTTTTGATGTTATTAACAAATGTTTGTATCACGGTGCCCCATCCATAGGCCACTGTACGTAATTTCTGCCTGTTTACGGACAGAAAATAAAAATTAGAATTTCTTCCGAAGTAGATCGAATTTGCAGGTAAGATTAGGCACACCTACTGTACTTCACTTGTTTGAGGGAAGTCGGGGGGAACAGGGACGAGGCTGTGGATCACGAAGTGCCCCTTAAATGCGGGATACACACTAAAAACAAAATAAAATACACACAATCAAACAATCTCGTGGGTTGACTTTATAGTCACTTCTGTGAAAAAGTTGACTTTTATTAAAAGCATATTAACCTTCATACCTCAACAGATAAAAACCATTTCAACAACTTACATTGACAAAGTACTAAAACACACAATGTTGACAAACCTTTGTCATATGACTATTACATAGTAATTACCTCCGAAACATTTAAAGACTTGAGAAAAGAATTCTTTTTTTTAAATATCCCACCACGCCCATATGCGCACACACACCCAACACACACATAAGAATGAAAGTTGCCTATACCAGGTGCTTGTATAATTTCTTCATTGTACCAACTGCCTCAGATATTTAGGAAAATTAGGTCAAGACATAAAATATATTAATTTTAAAACAAACCGTACTAGGTAAATGTCTAATCTATTCTACTATGCTATTATTTTCTAAGATTCTGCAAAAGATGCAATGAAATTGTCATGCATATAATTTTGTCAATGATTCCAACTGATATTTAATGACTAAATCTCCGCTTCTGTCCTATTAGGTTGCTTCTGGTGCTATCATTTGCACGGTATGTTTAGGATACGTCTACTTGTTACATACATTCAAAAAGCTGATTTTTGATGATTTTTCATTCGCTGATTTAGCAATCACTGATAGTGTCTCTTTTGTATAACATTATTCTTTTTCTATATTTATGAAATATACAAAATCATGTGTGTGTGTGTTTGACAAAATATGTTGAGAACTAACATTGCTTTTTGAATTGTCTAAATTGCCAAAATTTCCTCCATTGGCTCTCACATCAAAATTTTAAGGACCATATTCCAAAATTCATTTGACATCCAAATGCGTTGAGCAGTCCAAGTCGCCATAGAATCTGCTCATTTAAATAGAGATATGAACAAGTGTTTATTTGCCCACTCCTATCAAAAGGGTAGCGGGGTAAATGTTCATTTTTTTAATCAATTTACCCCAGGCAAATTTAAGGCCCAGGAATATTTCTTTTGAACCCTACTGATGGGCCCAATTTAGTATGCAGTTTTGTTTCTACTCCACCCAATGACCCATTAATTTAACTCACAATTGTACGCAGCAGTGTTTTTTGGATGATATCCTTATTCATTTGAGGGACAAACACCTTAACAATTGGACCATTATTGGGTCTCCCCTTACAACCTGATTAACTCTCACTATTAAACGTGCATTCGTGATCCCAGCCACTCTGGCAAACTGCATTTTTTTATTTATTCTATATTTTCAACCACTAGAATATTCCCAAGAAAAGGTTTTTTCAAAATTTCAGTTGAATTCTGTCAGTGCGTTTTGATGTTATAACAAATGTTTGTATCACGGTCTGCCCCATCCATAGGCCACTGTCGTAATTTCTGCCGGTTATGGACAGAAAATAAAAATAGAATTCTTCCAAGTAGATCGAATCTGCAGGTTAAGATTAGGCACCCTATGTAACTTCACTTGTTGAGGTAGTCGGGTGGGGGGGGGGGGGGGGGGGTGGGGGTGGGGGACAGGGACGAGCTGTGGATCACGAAGTGCCCCTTAAATGCGGGATACACACTAAAACCAAAATAAATACACACAATCAAACAATCTTGTGGGGTTGACTTTATAGTCACTTCTGTGAAAAGTTTGACTTTTATTAAAAAGCATATTAACCTTCATACCTCAACAGATAAAAACCATTTCAACAACTTACATTTGACAAAGTACAAAACACACAATGTTGACGAACCTTTGTCATTGACTTTATATAGTAATTCTTTTTTTTAAACTGATCCCCACCACACCCACCCAGCTCACAACCACACCCAACCAAACACACATAATAATGAAGTTGCCTATACCAGGTGCTTGTATAATTTCTTTCATTGTACGCAACGCCTCAGATATTTAGAAAAATTACGTCAATACAAATAAAAATCTTAATTTTAAAACAAACCGTACTATGTAAATGTCTAATCTTTCTACTATGCTATTATTTTCTAAGATTCTGCAAGATTCAAGAAATGTGCATGCCTATAATTTGTTGTCAATGTATTCCAACTGATATTTATTTCCTGTCATAACATCGTAATGTCAGCCCTAATGTTATTTACAAATAGAATATTGTACAGACTGATTTTTAACTTGGAATTTTAGACTTACTACAAGCTTCGAGATGTGGCGCACTACTACTTCCTTTCTATAAACTTATCAAATGTTTGTGTAACAAAAAGAACTTAAATTTTTTGAATTTCTAAATTACAAACAATTAAAACAGCTGTGGCAAACATATTTCTTGCACTTTCCACGTGAATCCTCTGGGCATGTGTTCACAAAATATTACAAATCTGAGGTTGACAATCAGAAGACGTAACTCTCACTGTGAAAGAAAATTACAGAATTTTTTTAAATTCGGTCTTTTTAAATGGTTATTTTTAATATTTTTACTAAGCTAAGCAAATCTATTCATTACTCAAAATGTAAACATCTCATAAAGATCATATATGGGTGCTGTAAGCAAACATATAAACTAAACAATTTTTAATAGGAACAGCAGAATATACAGGAAATGTCTTCAATATGTCTTTCCGTTTTGAGTTACGTCCTTGCTGTTTGGCAACCCTCAAACTATTCTTGCAGCAACAGTCCATGTGATTCCTATAAACCATTTTGGTGTCAAGTTTATTACAGTAAACTCGCCTTGCGTTTTCCTCTTTCCTCCGCCACTAACTAACAGTACAAATTGGGTAGATGTTTCATATAGAAGTCCCATGATGTCAAATGAGGCATTGCCATTCATTCCGTCATGTGCTACTGCACAAGTCATACAGCGCCTGACGGAAATCAATTGGTAATACCTCATTTGCCTCTAGGGGACTTCTATATGAAACGTCTACCCTAATTGGTAGCCATTTTTTACATGAAGTACCCATCCAGTTTATAATCACAGCACCATTAACTATCTTTTCTGTTGAACATTAACATGAAAGGTCACTGCTAAGAGTCTTGGAATGCCTTCAGAAAAGGGCCTTCCTGGCTGCCACATGTATAAACTGAAATACCTATAACAAAATTAAATGCCACATCCCATGCTTCAAATACACTACTGCAGTTTCTGAAGATTTCAAATCACATGTTGACTTGACCTTTCCTGTATCATGCAAAACAAAACAGGGTCATTGCAGACCCACTGTTTTTATTTTTCTTCCTCATCAGTTGCACACCAGACTTTTTTTGGTGGGAGGGGGGAGATTTTTAAACCAATTTTTTGCCAAAAATTGCTCATATTTGCCAAATTTTATTTTGTGATTTTCGGCATTAAATTGCCCCTCTGGAATCACACCACTGTCTGTCAAACAAAGTTTGATGATGCAATACATGTAATCAATTCGGAAAATGGGTAGTGGAGCCTATTTCCTTTTCATTTTGTTTTGAAAAATTCACCCCCCCCAAAGGTGGAGGCCGTTTACTTTGAAACAAAATAAAGCATTTCTCCTTCCCCCACAACGCGGCGTGTCATCTGCTATTGTAGGTTTGTGAAGGGGGTCAAAGCTCACATGGGGGTCAGAGGTCAATCTGTGTACACCAAATCATATAGTCCTTCTTGTGCCAAGTGGTTTTCGAACGAAATTAAGTTACTTTAAACAAAACAACAAAATCAAAAGTAAGTTCCTTCCCCCCCCCCCCCCCCCCGCCCCCCAAAAGAACCTCATAATTTGCCCAGGATATGCCGTTTTTTTAAAGATGAAACCTAGTAAAGGATATAGCTATGGATGTTAGGAAGCGGTGTTGTGGGAAACTGAGAGGAATCCCTATACTTCACACAACGCTAAGGAGCACAAATTAAAACAACAAAATGAAGCCGTTTTAAAAATTGCAGAAGTGGTTTCATGCCCATATTTCACTGTGTTACAACATATAATGGAATGGAATAAAATCCCCGCGAAAGGTTGCACCATGGCATGTCCACTTTGTCCTTTTGAAAATCCATTACTACGCGGTCAGGTCATAAATGATGAATGCAAACCCATTCATGTGATAATTGTGGAGCATTCATAGATTATGATGGTAAACACATGTCGATACAAAAGGAACCTGTATCATAAAATGTAGGCCTATACAACCATATTTCCTGACCACACACTCACTGCAATACACCCAACCACAAAGCACAGTATAAATGCCTGAACTAGAATACCGATTCTCAGTATAAAGATTGGTAAATTTAAGTCCAAACTGGTATTGCAATAATTAATCATGCCCGTGTTTATCTGACCAGGATCGGGCAATTGGCAATTGGCCTGTTGGAACTGGCACACACCTGTCAAATCATCATGACTGAGCTTTTTTTGTTTTGCAATTTTTAAAAAGTCGCTAATTGTTTTTTTTCTTTAATTTGTGCTCATTTAGCCGTGAAGCACGGGATTCCTCTCATTTCACCAACACCGGCTTCCTAACAACCATCGCTATAAGCTTTCTAAGTTTTCATCTTTAAAAAACGGATTATCCTGGAAATTATAGTAGGTTCTTTGGGGGGAACTTAACTTTTTGGTTTTGTGTTTATAAGAGTATACACCCAAATCAAAGTAATCCCTACAAACGTTTCTCTGCTTGCAGCAGAAACGCAAAGCGCGAGAACATTTTTGTTTGAAATGATTTTAAGTAGAATTGGAAGTTGTAAGATTACAGATAAGCAAATAATAGCATTTACCTGTATACTATATTGCAAATCCAGAAACCATACACAGTAGTATGTTTGCAGTAAGTAACCAAATTTTTATTTCATTTATCATAATTTAAAAGCTAGCTTCCAGTTCAAACAAATCACTAGCAATCTGACGTTCAAATCATCCCAATTACGATCATTTTTCATAGCATTTTTTTTTGTTTCTATTTAAAAACAATTATTGTCAAACTCTCGCTACCCACCAGTAATTTTTTAATTGAAATTTGTTATTTGTTTTATTGTTTTTATGTTTTTTAGTTTTATTCATTGATCACTAGATATCTTTGAGAAAAGCTTCTTATTCTCAAATTTGGAGCTGATCCCGATCTTCGGTTTTTGTTGTTATGACACTTGCTCTTATCCCACGGTCCCATAGGCTATACTGTGCTGTAATTTCTTGTTCTCGTCCGTTTACGGACCGAAATACAAAAATTGGCGAATTTCTTACAGATGGATGAAGGGTTCAGATGATATAAATTCTCAACATGTTTTAGGTATTCGGGGGGGGGACGATGCTGTGGTCACGACATGCCCTTTAAACTTGGACACTGAGTATTTTCCAATAAACATGCTCCAAGTCAGATTGTGAGAGCAAATTGTGGCAGATAAGCAAACATAGCGTGCCCACAGCAAATACCTTAAAAATGAGCTTAAAGGTTTGTGCAATCGACAGATCAGCATAACGGGTTGTACCTAAAATTTGAAAATTTGAGTTTCACTAATCCAAAGATTGCTCCAAAATACTCCCCAGTGAAAGGAATTAAGCTGAAGAATTGGCAGGATTATAATGAAGTCACTTGTCAATAAATTCCAGAAGTATTGATATATTACAATTTAACAGCATAATTAAACCTATTGGTCATTGACAACATGGGAAGCGCAAATCTAGGGCGGGGGGCGGCGGAATCCGGTATTGCGAAAAATCTTGCAAAATCAGCCCATTTTGGACAAGTTTAAGCCTTCAGCCCCCTGTTTTAATTTTGACGTTTTCAATCCTGGATCCGCCCTGATGGGAAAGCAGATTAATGTAACACAAATGTCATTTGTGTAATTAGCTGTGGCATCCATACTGGTAATATAATGGAATAAAGTCAGCCAAAATGTGATGGAGTGAGAGGAGAATTTCTAAGAATACCAAAAAATCTCATATTTGATGAGGGGAGTGGTCAAGAAGTGGTCAAATTGCAATGCATTATACTAATGTATCACCACAGCTGTTTGAACCCATGCAAAATTGAGCTTTTATTTTTAGAGCAATTATAGACAATGGCGAAACAACTTTGACAACTGATATAAAGTAGGAACATGCAAGAACCTATTACCTCTGCAAAAAATCAATAAAATTCCATTGCGGGAAATCTTGCCATATAGCCTACAAAGGTCATATTTGTATGTTATAGCGCCTTCTATATGCTTATTTCCCCTAGAAAGACGTGTAAAACTAGATTGATGAAAAAATCCGATTTGCCCGCAATGAAATTTCATCAAATTACAGGATGTAGTTTAGTGGCATAAATACTCCAACTTAGCCATCAAAAGTGTGTCGCCGTTGATTTTTTTTGGTTTATTCAGCCTTTTGTCATAATAAATAACTTTCAACAGCTTTGATAATGGTCAATTAGCCGTGTAACAGGCATAAGGAAAATTGAAAAACAGCATTTCTTTGATTTTAAAAAATTAAATGCAATAAATCACATGTATAATTTCTCATCACAATGCCCCATTTCAGACAAAACTTAATTGTGAAAATGAATAATTTTCAACCTATACGGGTCCGGGTGGTTCCAAGTACTCTCCTCGAAGTGAGAAAGAAGGTTCTTTCTTCAATCTTACAATTCTCTTCTTCGAACTTGATATCAATTATCATTTGCAGATTTGACTACTTTACAGGCAACTTTAACATTGTGGAGTCAATTTCTTTCTATTTCTTTCATTTATACGATTTCCAAAAAATGGAAATTGATACTTCCATTGAAACTAGAAACTCTCACCAGGATTATAGCATTACTATAAAATCATTTTTCGAGATGGATTTCAACTGATGGCCATCTAAACTGCATTTTAGGCTTATCCTACATACCATCATGCAAACAATTCCAAACACTAACAATACAGGCACATTTGTCTTGGTTGCCCATGGGCAGCATCCGTTACACATAATTTTTACTACAGAATGCACACACATGGTATTTGGAATACCTTGTTTACAAATAAAATATGACAAATGTTTCTGAAACTTAAAAAATCATATTACAGCTGCCCTAGTCAATGTTCACTAATACGCTTAATTTCCGACATACTACCTAAACCAAATGAATGTATGTACGTGTATAAGTTGGAAATTGCCGCCGTACAGATATTTTTGCGTTTTAAACAGTTTGGCCAAATGAGCGCAATTTAAATAATTTCACGTATTTGTCATCATGCAATACAAATCTATTGCAAAGTTATTTTCGCGAGTTTCTATTTTTTCGGGTTTTTGAGGTTCACATCGGTAATCGCGAAATTCGCAAAAATTAAACCTTGCCAACAATTTCCACTTCTACAGTCCTTCATAGTTTACTTCATCGTACTGGTATCTACAGTGACTCCACCAACATATTCATTTTTATTACTGTATAGTTGTCAAAATTAATTCTTTGTTGCCTTTTCCACAATTTTGGAACTTTCTGGCGGTAGTTTGAATTCACATTTCAAATGTGGTTTATACATATTAAACTTACTGGCCACAATGTTGTTAGGCTTTTAAATTAAAGGTGCCACAAGAGCTTTTGAGACACCCAAATATTGGTGTCATAATGGTAATTGTCCCGCCGAACGAGTTCGGAACGGGGACTATGAATGAAGCGTGTCCCGTTCGTAATCGTTTTGTGACAAAATGTTCCCCCATGTTTTTGTAATGATTTATCTGGAGTCCGTAAGGCGACATGCTGTAACTTGGTGGAAAGAAGCGGGTTGAGAGTTCTCGACCTGATTAGATTGTGGCCGTACAATATGCTTTGGTAGTTCTAATTTGCATAATATGAGAATGTTCCTGCAAGAAGCCCTGTGTACAAGTTTTCTAGGGTTCCGTAAGGCGTCAATATGTACCCCCTTTTTTGGGTGAAGGAAGCGGGCTGAAGAGTTCTTGACCTGAATTAAGATTTTTTGGGCATATTTCGGCAAATTACTTAGGCAAATGAGCTAATTACTATGTAAAAATCATCTTAATTGCTATATTTTGGACGGTACCTCGGATACTCAAATTCTGTACTGCATGAAGCCTATCATGAGGCAATCGTTATTGGCAATTTTAAGTATTGATATAGTGCATCTTAGGTATGCAAATGAGCTAATTAACATAATGTGTAATTGCTGTATCTCTGAAACGGTACATCGGATCGGCAACATTCCTTTGCTACATGAGCTTACTCTGCTATAGGGGAGGGGGGTGAGGTGTTTGGGGAGGGGGTGAGGAGCGGTGTGGGGAGGGGGTGGGGTGTTTGGTATTGTTGTTGATTGTTTGTTTTCCGGTGTTTTGGTGGAGGGTGTGTTTGTTGTTTTCGTGGTTTTGTGGGTCTTGGGTTTTTGGTTTTGCATGTTGTTTGGCTTGGTGTGGGAGTTTTGCGGGTTTTGGTGAGGGAATGAGGTTGTTGCGGGGTTTGGGAGGGGAATGGGCGTTTGCGGGGGTGTTGGGGAAAGGGGAGGTGTGTTACGGGTATTGGTGTTGTGGGTGTTGAGGGTTTAAGGAGGGGCTGGGGTGTTGTGGGGTGTTGGGAATGAGGTGGGCGTTGTGGGGTGTTGGAGAGGGTGTGGGGTATTTCGGGGTGTTGGGGAGGGGGGTGTTTTTAATTATTTATTTGTTTTTTGGTGTTGTGTTGTGGGGTATTGGGGGGGGGGTGGGGTGTTGAAGTTGCATTTATTGCATGTTAGTGATCGCAACATTCGGCGGGGACATATTTTACGCATCGAGTTGGCCTTGTTTCATATAGATTTGACACTCAATAGATTTCTTACCCTATTTTTGACTACAGAAATGTCTTAAAACTACAGATTTCACAATTTTGGTACCAAAGAAATATTTCTCAGCCTAATCCTTTTAGATGGAGATATTATTGATAGAAAGCTTTACATCAAGGCAAAAATCAGTACTTTCAATTTTTTAGGGGCACCTGATATCAGAAATCTCTCGTTGCACCTTTAAGTTTTGAAGCTAACGTAATAAACCTCACAAATTTCTCCAATATACAGTGCATTCTGTCACTCTGTATGAGTCACATGGACTCATTTATAGTACATCCAGAAGCATTAAGCCAACATACTTTGTTCCTAAATTACTTCCAATGAGATTCTTCTCCATTAGTTATGGGATTGCATGCTGCTGATCATGTCAGCGGCACAATTGGCAGCTGGAATTGGTTTCTTTACATCTGCAACTGAACAGCTTGCTTAAACTTCTACCTGACAAGATGTCCATAATTGAGTGGTGTATCACCCTTCACTTGCAGATTAGATACATCATTGAGTTCTTGTGTACATTCACAATCCTGATTCAACCCTGTGCAACCACCAATATTGAAATTCCATGATACTGACTGTAATGCTACTATACTTGTTAGTCAAAACAATTCAAATGCTTCTACATATAAGGGCAAATGTTTGAATTCAGATTGGAGCACAGGCCACGAGAAAGTGTTTTTCATGATCTTTAAATTTTATTTCTATATACATTGCAAAGGGATTTCAAATGGTATTCTTAGGATTCATGGTTGCCAGCTTTTAAAATTCCAAATTATTGTGCAATGTAGGGAAATCAAGTTTCCATCTGTAAGACCACTGCCACATGTTAGCAAAGACACATCACTTGCATACTGTACAGTTAGGGACAGAATTAACCAGAATTAACCAGTAATTCTGTGAACACATGACTTCTATACTCCATTTCCCTACCTCCGTGCAGTGACGTCAGCGTGAGATTTGATGGTTGCAACAGTAAACCGCACGCACTGACTTAAAGTGACAGTATATCTTGACGCGTGCGTAAAAACTGTGTCAAGGTTATGACATCACTAGCTATCACTGCACGGAGGTAGAGAAATGGACCTTGCCCAGAGTTAGAGGCTGACTCAGAGATTTTGAAATATATAATTTTTGTGTAGTAATTAAAAATAGTCATCTAGAACTAAAGATAGTCACCTAAAATGCTTAATTCCAAAGTTACAGATGAATCATATTTTTCGTTTTCATGCAGTAAACATTTGTGCACAGTATAACAGTGCCATAGGATACCAAATTCCGGATCCGGAATTTTATGACAAAGTTTTGATTTTCTATATGAAGGACTTCAATTTGAGCTTAGTTATTTCACACAGTGGTTAGTATATGGACAAGCTTTGTGTACATGCAAAAAACACGATTTGTATGAAAAATGAGTGCGCCCTCAATGGGAAATCTGAGTCAGCCTTTAAATGTCAGATATTGAGTTCTGTAACTGATTCTACCTCTGACGTCCAAATGTTGTGTTGCTGACTAATTCAGCATCTGACATTTAAATTTGCTAATTCTGTCATTAACTACAGAAAAATTGGCTAAAGAGCACTTGCAAGTGTGAGATTTTGACCACCACTCATGCTCCTGGAGCATAGGTTGTGGCAACCATTCCAGAGTGGAGCTATTCATTATATTGATTGCTGGCCACAATAGCAGTAGCGATTTATTCCGTAAATGTTATCAAGGATTAGAATTACAAATCTGGCACACCAATGCTCACTGGTCTTGTGGTTAGGTAGCAGACTTCATGATACAGTGGTCTCGGGTTCGAATCTCGCTCCTGCTTCTTTTAAAATATATAAAATTTTCATTATTTTTTCAGGTTAGAGGGAAAATTCTAAGTCCAAAAAGATAAGAAAACTCAATAGCTGCCCTTTGAGGTTAGTGAGGGAGACCTGTTCCTGGAGCATGGGTGGTGGTCAAAAACTACCGCATGCAAGAGCACTTCATGCACCCTTTTAAACAATTCTCCCGCACCTTATATTGTATGTTTATACTTCTACACGTACTACTACTAGGCCTCTAATGTTTGAGCTAGTGTTATAGACAAGAAGTACACGTACATAGAGTACTATGGTAAACGCACAGTTACTGCTAAATTCCATCTTTGTACTTCAATACAATCCTGCAGTTGCCAGCAACCATCAATAAGATTGAAAAACTGTTTTCTGTGCAAAAGATTTCAAAAATATATATATCAAATATCTTTAGAGATTTTTAGAGCTATTTAACATGACAGCTTCAATGAAATACAGTCACAAACACCCACAAATAGTATAGCATATACTTGAAGTAAATCTGAAATTTCCACAGACGTGTTCATCATTAACATCAATCAAAAGGAGAGAATGTTAATCAATTGTAAAGAGTGCATTTTTCCTAATCATATATCTTACTTATATACAAATAGTTGCAAAATACACACCAATACACAAAATTACATTAAGCCTACCATTTTTGATTTTGATACAAATAGCTGCCTATAAATATATTGTACACTAATGGTAGTACTGCATCATAAAGTTGATTTGTTTTCCATTGTTAGTGAAATGTACAAAATGTGATTTGTGTTCAAAAATATACATAAAAACCAACCAATAGCACTCCATATGGAACATACACAAATATACCTATATAAACATGTTCAAGGTCATATCAAATATATCTTTGCACAATATTAAAATGACACCTAAGGCAGAAATGTGGAATGTGAGAATAAAATATTACAAAGTGCTGAGGCTTGTAAAAGAACTTAAGGCACGCTTGAATGCTTCTTATGGTCAATTCAAAGCAGTTTCAAAATTTCTTACAAGAGATTTAACTCAAGATTAAAATCTCTCTTAAAATCTCTTAAACACCATATTTTTTCCAGTGGATTAACTTTGATATTTGTTAAAAATAGAACCTGTTTAATATTTCAAAAATAAGTTATTAAAGTCCTCAAAAAGGCTTACTTTGCAGAAAACAGATTCTTATCAAAGCTTGAATATCCTTTGAAATATTTTTGATTAATTCAGTGAAACACCTTGTAAAGCATATTTAGATGTGTAAATGACATTTCAAATCAAGTATTTTTCTTCACACACACTTCATCCTCAAGCCTGCTAACAATGTATCCAGTATACATCTTAATGGCTTCAAACAATTTGTTCAGCTTAATTCAGCTTGATAAAATGTATTTTGTGCTTATAACAGCATTTACTAGTCCTTGTTCATTAAAGGCTGACTCAGAGATTTCCAAATGAGGGCGCACTCAATTTTCGAACAAATCGTGTTCTTTGCATATACATAACACTTGTGCATATAATAATCACTATGTGAAATAACTAAGCTCAAATCGAAGTCTTTCATATAGAAAATCACAACTTTGTTATAAAATTCCGGATCCGGAAATTTTGTTATACACGGTATCCTATGGCACTGGTATACTATACATAAATGTTTACTACATGAAAACGAAACATCCAATTCATCTCTAAATTTGTAATTAAGCATTTTAGGTTACTATCTTTGTTTCTAGTTGTCTATTTTTAATTTCTATGCAAAAATATTATATTTCGAAATCTCTGAGTCAGCCTTTAAAATCTGATATCAAAAGATGTATTCAAGTGATGCACAATGTATTCAAATAATGCACAATGGATAATGCACACTGTATTCAAATAATGCACACTGTATTCAAATAATGCACCAATTTTGTCAAATTTGCACTTTCCAGTTGCTTGAACATTGACATAGCTACCAATGTTTATTGTGTGTACTGGGTATCTGGGATTTAGGTTTGATTATGAAAGGGTAATTACAAAATGGCCTGCCTACCTCTACCAAGATATCTGAACAGAAAAAATGTAGATTTTAGATTGTGGATTTTTCATTCAAACATTGCAATAAATGAAATGAAATGTGAAAAAATGTGACAGACCCTAATAGTTTCCCTCTGTTATGGCAAACATACATATTTTTAGGCATAAGTATTGCAGGAGTATGAATAAACAGTGAAAGAAAAATTGGAAAAGCAGCAAAATGGAGCATAAATGATTAAGCTTAAAAATACTCCAAAAGCTATACACAGCCAGATTCTTAAGTCACAGCTATTTGACCCCATGCAAATTGTCTTCTATTTTTAGAACTATTATAAACAGTGGTGACACAATTTTGACATACAAGAGCTATTTACACCTGTAAAAAATCTGAAAAAAATCCTTAGTGGTATTCTTGCCAGGAATGAATTCAGTATTCTGCCACCACATCCATTACATGGCAGTTTATTCAGTTGAGGCTGCCGAATTCATAGGGTGGTGGCACAATACAAAATTCCTTCCATCTTGCCATATAGGCCTACAGAGATCATGATTTTTTATGTTGTAGTGCCCTCTATATTCCCATTCTCCATAGAGATTTATGTAATATCATATTTACCCACAATGAAATTTTGTAAAATTTGCACAGGATGTAGCCAGTTGAATACGTAATTCAAATCAGTTGTCACAACTTTGTCACCATTGGTATTTGTTTTATTATGGTTTTATCAAACAGCCATGGAGTAGACATGCACTTTCTATACAAAAGAGATAACAGTTACAGGCCAGGGTTTTTTCTGGCCCACATAGACATATAGTGTTCACCCAACAGCTACCTGCACCATTATAGTCTATTTAGTGGCTTCAATATTTTTGGCATATGATCCCATTCTAATACAAGATGCAATGTTATAGGATTGTGGTGATGATTTTCTATTTAAATTTATGATTTTCTCTAAAACAATAAAATCTTAACAGAATGATTTTATAGCACCCTCAATTTGTCTACTATCTAGATAATGGTGTAGCTGAGTCGACACGAAGTGTGTGTCTGCTCTAGTACGGTCTAAGCGGTGGCGGCCAAGAAATCCCATAGTTACGTGTCATCATTGGTTTAACATTTAAAAAGCGAAATCTGGATAAAAAATTATGATTTTTCGATATGTTATAATGCAACATTTTCTGATTCCAAAACCGTTGGAGCTGAAGAATGAATTCCACTGTTATTTCTGATTTTTTTTATATATAACAGGCAAGGACGAGGTCATGTGTGGATCATGGGAACACCCATGACCAACTCATATCAAAGCACCTAAATCTGTTTGTGGTTTGTGTCTATTGCAGTAATCTATTTTGAATCGTTTTGGTGAGTTGATATATTGAAAGAGGCTTGGCCACCATCTTCTGGTAGGGTCCACACTTACTACCCCCCTCTCTCTCTATCTACCTACTGGGTAACTACAGAGTAGTCATTACATCAAACATTGCAGAGAAAACTTGTCACTGTACATTAAATAACTGGTGTACATTGGAAGACCCATCCTGCAGCCAGTCATCGCAAATTTCTCTGTGTACTGTGGTACCACACAAGTTAGAATCTGGCTATGTAACTGGTAGTTGTGTTCTGAAGGCATCCCTAACCAGCTCAAATACAGTAATGACTTCCTAATCTTCAGTTGTTTTCTGCAGAAACACCTTAAAATACAGGAATCAGCAGGTTACAGGCAGCTGTAGGTTTGAAGAGAAACCTTGACCAAATAAAAGAATCACCATCTATGCTGCAGTAAAATTCTGGAGACCCCATACAGGAATCAGCAGCTAACTGGAAATACTGTAGAGACCATTACCCACATATGGGAGTTACCAGATAAGGCCTAACAATTGCTTCCTTTAACCAGACCAACACGAAAAAATTTTAAGAGCAAAAATAGAAACATATTGGGGCAATAAAGCACTCATATGTTGAAACCTGGCTGTTTTTAGAAATATTAAGAGATAATATACCCAAAATCAGAAATCTCCAGAAAAAACAACTCCCAACTAAGGTTGGAGTCTATTCATGCACCAAGCAACCATTTTGCTGCCTTAGTTAAAGGTGCAACAAGAGATTTCAAGGCATTCATATATTGTGTCGCATGTAGTGATCTCATATAGATTAGACACTCAATAGATTTCTTTAGCTACAGAAATGTATTAAAAGTTAAAACAAAAGGTGGTTTTGATTTGCTTATATTTCAATGTAAAACATAGGCTGAATTTTATATTTGCTCCAATATTAAATTAGAAATTTTATAATTTTTGTACCAAAGAAATAATTCTCAGCATAATCCCTTCAGATGGGATAATTTTGACGGAAAGCTTTACATCAGTGCAAAAATCAGGACTTTCAATATTTTTTAGGGACAGTTGATATGTGAAATCTCTCATTGCACCTTTAACCCAATTACTATGATAATATGACATATCATGATTACAGTGATTTGGGCTATAATTTGAGTATCACATGGCATGAAACAAACATCTAATATCATCATGATATAAAACAAATATTGACTGCATGTTTGTGCAAAGTATATCATTCAGCCAAATTATGGTCTACATCATGATAATTATATCTTTTACTATCACACTCTCAGGCATTCTCAGTAAAACATTTTTTAATGACTTACCATCCCTTATATTTTTGGCTTATTACAGCAAACACACACTTGTTATATCTATCCTACAGTTTTGTTTTGAAGCGATGCCTTAGCCATATTTCTGTGTTAAGACTAGATTCAAGGTAAAATATGGTAATATATAGTAAACAAATTAAAGATTGCCAGAATAATACAGAACATAATATTTACCAAACAAGTTGGAAATACTGGTTCCAATTCTACAGAAAGACCTACCAAGAATTTAAGTGAACATTTTGATTGAAGTCAATTTGGTTGGTAGGCCTAGATGGCAAAAAAACAAGACAGCTTTTTTTTTTTTACAGAAAAACAATTTATACATACTTTGTAAAAGATTGGTATTAAGGTCTGTTGTAATTACACTCAATGAATGTTACTATTCGTCGCGCACATCACATACTGTCTTATCTGACGAAATGTCGTTTTTGAGAAAATCGCCATTGAAATTCTACCGGGAGATTTCATGTTTGTACTATGGAATGAAACATTACAATTTACTTTTTAATTTTGCATTATGAAGTAAACAATCTGAAGTTTAAGTTTTAACCTTGCTGAGTTTTGAAAGTACAATTGTATTCCTGATTTAAAGCTACAAAGTCATAAGTCCAATGGCGGACCCAGGATTTGAAAAATGTCAAAATTACCGGGGGGCTGAAAGGCTGTAACTGGTCCAAAATAGCTCAAAATGGGCTGATTTTGCAAGAATTTGCAGAATTACCAGGAGGCGCGTGCCCCCTCCGCCCCCTCCCTGGATCCGCGCCTGAAGTCTGTTATGTGAAACGCAAAAAAGTCGTATTGTCACATAAGACGCTAATTTCACCGTTATTTCAATGTGTTCAGATAGATCTCTATGTGAAACACATCATGTTCATGCACGAGCCAGATACGATGCACATAGATCTGTATGTGAAAAGCATAAACAGCTTGTTTTACGAACAGCGTTAATTATACGCCTATTGAAATAACGTGTAAATAAAACAAACGACAGTATGTGAAATCGCGATATGCAATTTTGAGCTTATTGATCAAAATTCTTAATTAATATCTCACTAATTAGGTCACTTTCAAGATTGTAACTTTGTGCATGTATAGACCATACCATTATAAGTACATATGCAAAATATCTCAAAAAAGTAAAAAATGTCAGATAAGACAGTATGTGATGTGGGCAACGTATTGTCTTTTTTATGATCTTCATATACTTAGCCAAGATTATTGGCACACAAAAGCAGTATCAAAATGGCTACAAAGGTGGTCCACAAATTTAGATGCCTAAGCTCCTCTACGGTCTGTAGGAGTTATAACCTCTGTAAAATATGAGAGAAAAGGCACTTTTTGCCTTATCTCTAAAACATAACTTCACTCATATTTGCCAGTTACATTCCCAAATACATTCCCCCATAGAACAGGACTGACTAGTATTCCCAACTTTCATTTCTTTATATTTTTAAAAATGAAATAGAATGGGCTACTACATTGTTAGTGTTCTTGAATTGGGGTAATAATACATTGTTAGAGTTCTTGAACTAGGGTAATTGTTATAGTAGATTCAACCCATCGTGTCACCTCTAGTACTTTTCCGAAGGTATGGGTATTGAATGAGGGGCATGTGCAGTGGGTGCAAATTAAAATTCAACACTTAATCTGTTGAAACATGTCATTCGATATGAGAGAAAAATCAATTCTATGCTCAATGAGAGTATTCAAGTCAACGTAAGCGCATTATTGCTACATTAACTCTAAAAACATTCTTCGCACAGTGGTATTCAATGTAACAGGTGAGTTGAGTAGAACACATAAGTCTTTGCACTCTCTATATAAAAATGATGCCAGATTAGCTTAGTTCATTCATTTGAACTCTCTATGTAAAAATAATGCCAGATTAGCTTAGTTCGTTCATGAAACAAGTGAATCGGGCCACATATTTTCTTTTTCTGTCGCCTCTCCCAACCAAGCGACACTGTCCAAAACGTTTTCTCTAGTGACATGATGGGTTGAATCTACTACAGTGTGAGATTTTGACCACCACTCATGCTCCTTGAGCATAGGTTGTGGCAACCATTCCAGAGCGGAGCTATTCATTATCTTGAGTGCTGACCACAATAGCAGTAGCGATTTATTCTGTAAATGTTATCAAGGATTAGAATTGCAAATCTGGCACACCGATCCTCGCTGGCCTTATGGTTAGGTAGCTGACCTCATGATACAGTGGTCTCGGGTTCGAATCTCGCTACTGCCTCTTTTAAAATATATAAAATTTTCATATTTTTTTCAGGTTAAAGGGGGAAAAAAGATAAGGAATAATAATAGCTGCCCTTTGAGGTTAGTGGGGGAGACCTGCTCCTGGAGCATGGGTGGTGGTCAAAAACTACTGTGTGCCTATAGTGTTGTGGAACGGGGAATAACACATTGTTAGTGTTGTGGAATGGAGAGTAACACATTGTTAGTGTTCTTGAATTGCAAGTAGTACATTGTTAGTAATCCTTCCAAGGGTTCAACCAACCTATGCCATTTGAATAGCCAGTCGTTTTACTTTGGAAAGAACCCCACCTTCACCTGCCATTTTAAGTGGTATTCCTTCACACATTGAATAGATCAAAAGCAGACAACTGCATGTGTTCTAGTTAAGTAAAATGAAAAAATAATATCACAAGAGACATATTTGTTACCGTAAGTGTACTTAATATCATGTCGTCGGGTGTATTACATAGTGACGGATATTAGACAAAATAACAAATTTTTGATTCTGAGAAAATCACATTTGAAAAATCGCGAAATCTAGAGGGTCCATACACATCCCCACATACGATTCAAACAATCAAATCCGATTAAAAAACAAAATTAACAACTGGAAATTTATTTTAGCTAATACTCATGAATTCATAATAAAAATGGATGTAATACATTGCAAAAGTTAACCATCATATCCATCACACCACAAAATTACGCAAATCGGCAATTATGTTTATGACATAGTGACGGATGTTGAATTTTCCCTATACCAAAGCATTATTCTGCATCCGTCATTATGGAAAACAACAATCGCTGCTTTCTGAACATCCATCAAACCAAAGTGCGTTGTCGCGTATCTGCTATATTTGGTTTATTACATAATGATGGCTGTTGAGTGGATTCCCGAGATATAAAATTCTACTAATATAGATATTTATTAATTAATTACATATTTTGCTTATGTCAGTTATAAATTTAAGTTGAGAATATT
>JAMKCH010087595.1:5812-29614 GCA_023653785.1 Ophioderma brevispina | reverse complement strand
CTTTGTTATCTTTTTGGAGCACTTTAGTATCGGTAAATCACATTTTCCCATAGAGTTGCGTGGTAAATAATGTAAAATTTTGAGCAAAAATGTACTTTTTTAAAGTCTTTTTTCTCAAAAACGAATATGGTAAGCCATATTTTTTATTTCAGATTTGTTATCAGCACAAATGAATGTACTATATATCAAATTTTAAAGAAATTTGACGGCCCATTTAAATCATGATGCCAACACCTTAAGTAAAATGAAAAAATAATATCACAAAAGAGACATATTTGTTTAAAGTAAGTGTACTTAATATTACGTCATCGGGTGTATTACATAGTGACGGATGTTAAACAAAATACAAATTTTTGTTTCTGAGAAAATCACATTTGAAAAATCGCGAAATCTAGAGGGTCCATACACATCCCCACTTACGATTCAAACAATCAAATCTGATTAAAAAACAAAATTAACAACTAGAAATTTTAGCTAATATTCATGAATTCTTAATAAAATGGATGTAATACATTGCAAAAGTTAACCATCATATCCATCACACCAAAAAATTACGCAAATTGGCGCGGCGATTATGTTCATGACATAGTGACGGATGTTGAATTTTCCCTATACTAAAACATTATTCAGCATCCGTCATTATGGAAAACAACAATCGCTGTTTTCTGAACATCCATCAAACCAAAGTGCATTGTCGCGTATCTGCTCAATTTGGTTTATTACATAATGATGGATGTTGAGTGGATTCCCTAATATAGATATTTATTAATTAATTACATATTTTGCTTATGTCAGTTATAAATTTAAGTTGAGAATATTTAGTAACAAATGTATTTAAAAAGCTCTGGTGGGAAATCAAGTATACACTTCTTTGACAAAGGGTTCAACATCCATCACTATGTAATACACCAAAGTCTCTGTTACGCAACATGCATCAAAATTGCAAAATTTCTAATTAAGATTATTAATTAATGAAGTACTTGCAAGGTTCAGCACTTGGCATGTTTGAAGATTGGGTATTTAGTACCGTTTCCCTTAAATTCGTCAACATCCGTCACTATGTAACACACCCGACGATGTGTATAATACATGAAAAGTACCGTTAAAAGCATTGTAATCAATTGAAATCAACTAATCACCTTTGGGTGCTGCGTATCTCTTTAGAAGATGCAATTTGTTTTTAAAAAATCAGATCAGCATAAAATAAATCAAAGGTCATTGAGATGCTCTCCAGCATGATACAATCATACAGGTGATCAAAACACACTTAAAAACAAATTGAAAATTTATCAAGGCAAGTATTTCACAGGCTCATTACAAAAATATCTTTTACATGTATAACACCAAATTCGTTAGACAATATGATGCTTGTAAGACATATTTTACACTATATGTCAATTCATCTGAAGGCACAGTGTCACACCAGGGTGACAATATTTGAATAGTTTTGTAACAAGCTATGCTGTATTTCTTATCAAATTTCATTCTGTCCCCTTCTTAAAGCAACTTGGAGGAGTTGAGCTATTCAGTCATTTTCTCATTTTCATATTTCTTTTTTTTTATCAAAATAAGCTTATTCTTCACATCACAGTTTGCGGTAAAACTCTAGTTTGCATCTTTTATAAATAGATTTTAATTTTTTTCATGGGTGTTAATTTTTCTTTGTTGCCTTAAAAGTCTCAAAATGATTTTCCAGAATTTCAAAATTGTATACAACCAAACACCTGCATCTAGGGTAGTTTCAATGAGAATAAAATGATATGGTGACAACCTGCATTGCTGTGCAAATTCATGACGTCCCTCACTATCATTGTTCCCCTTCACTCTGTTCCAGAAGGTTAGTAATTTGTTCAAATTTTGCATCAAACAAATCAAGAGGAACAAGCTTGCAACTCCCATTCCACGATCTGGTTACACAAGCTCTCGACATTGCTCCTTGTTCGTGCATGGTCATGTAACGATGCATAATACCACACTTCTGAAGAGCATAATTAAATTCTCCATAATCCACAGCGGCAAAGAACGCTTCTTGGAGCATTTGTGGGGGGACAAATGGTATTTCAGATCGGAGAACACAAGGAAAACTGTGCTGCAGATATATAACTTTATAGGCACTAACAGTTTGTTTCTTCTTAGGCACTACCTTAAGATCCAGTGGCTGAGCATCATCATACATTTCAACACGATAAATTTCACGCATATTATGATTGTCTTTCTGGTAGCGGCTATAACCATTAGTGGTGGGCACATGTATATATGGGGCATTACTTTTCAATCGCCTGTTGGCATTTGCAAGAGATGTTGGTATGACTACCTGTCCATTGGAATGTGTTGCTTCCACTCTAGCTTGTGGTGGAAGATTCTGTACTGCCTTCTCCCCTACAAATTGTAACTGAGGCACATGTTCCATGGGTGCTGTTTGCATTACAGGTTGCAATGATGACATTTGAACAACAGGTTGAACTGTAGATGTTGGCATTACAGCATGTACAGTTGAAATTCTTACCACTGGCTCTGTCATTGTCATATGCACTTTGAGTGTTGTTGATGTTTGGACCACAGAGTGTGTCACTGACGTCTGTAAAACATGTTCATCATTTGAAGCCTGAATGATTTGTTCTGTAGATGCCTGTTGTTCAGCTGAGGCATGTACCACAGGTTTTATCACTGATGGTTGTACCATAACTTCCTCTGCTGATGATGTTTGTACTGCAGATTTTTCCATTGATACCTCAGTTTGTCCTTTTGACACCTGTTCAACGGGTTGTTCAGTTGCTGCCTTTACAACTGGCTGTCCATTTGACATATCCATTACAGATATTCCTTCTACTCTCTGTACAACAGACTGTCCTGTTGATACCTGCCCATCAGATTGCCCAGTTGGTACCTGTACCATGGACTGCCCTTGTACTGTTTGAACCATAGGTTGTCCTGTTGTCACAGTTTGTTTTGTTGATGATTCCTGTACCACAGCTTGCCCTGTGGATACTCTAACCACAGATTGTTCACAGGATGACTGTATTTTTCCATTTGATCCCTGAATCACAGGTTGCCCAGCTGACACATGCGCTGCAAGGTTTCCAGTTGATGTCTGTAAGGCTGATTGATCTTTTGATGTTTGTACCACAGGTTTTACAGCTGCTGCCAGTTCTACAGATTTTTCTGTTGAAGCTTGCACCAAAGGTTCTTCAGATGATGATTCTACCATTGGCTGACCCGTTGACATCTGAACCACAGGCTTCCCTGCTGATGTGGGTACCACTGGATTTTCCATGGAAACTTTTGAAATTTCAACCACTGGTTGTTCCGTTGATACATGGACCACAGGTTGTACCACTGACATTTGTACAAGAGGTACTTCTGAAATCTCTGTCTCAGGTTGAATTACTGGTGACTGCACTGATGGTGTTTTTGCTTCATGTACCATTGGCTGAACCATAGAAGTCTTCACTACAGGCTGTCTGTTGGAGGACTCCTCTGTGGAGTGTCCCAATGTTGTCAGCATTTCACTTGGTGTCTTTGCTCTTTGTACCATAGGTGATTCTACTGTTGGTTTCTGTTCTGCATATTGCACTACTGGTGACTCCACTATGGATTGTACTGTTGATGACTGCACCAAGGATGTATTTAGCAATGGTTGCACTGCAGGCTGAACAATTGATGTCTGACCAATAGAGTTTACCACAGAAGCCTTCACTTCAAGTTTCATTGTTGATGTCTGTACATCTGGTTTAGTCATAGGCGTCTGCATATCTATTGATAAATTTGATTGTTTCCCTACAAATTCTTTCAATCTCTCTTCTCCAGGTTGTACTATTGAAGTCTTCACAACCGACTCTACTTCTGTTGTCTCCACTCTTGATATTGTTGGTGCCATCACTTCTGATACATCAGGAGAAGGCTGCACAGATTGTAAAGTAGGTTGTCCTGCTGTTGGTGCTACTAATGGCTGTAGAGCTTGCACAGAATGTTGTACTTCTGGTGCTAGTTCAGACTGTGCACCTGCTGACTGCACAACAGGTTTTACAGCTGATGTCTGCACTGCAGAGTGTATGCCTATGGTTTGTACTTCCTTTGGCACAGAGGAGGATACCTTTGGTTTAGTTGGTGTGTGATGGCGAAATTTAGGCATAACTCTAAGGACATTTTTGACATGACCTTGGGCAGGAGGGTAAGCAACCATTACATTCTGATTAGAGTCACTGGTGACAGCCATGGATTCATCTTGTGGATCAGAGTTCCAATTATCTAACAATGCTGTTGGACTGAGTGCTAACCGTGGAAACTGCTTATCATCTTGTTTGTCCTGTTCTACAATGCTAGAATTCTGCTTAGAGTCACTTTGCTTATGAGTCACAAGATTAATTGCTTGATGGTCTGGCTTTGGCACTGTAGTCTTGGGTTGCTTGTGAAATATGGTAGCTTTTCCGTGTTGCTTGCCTTTGATTAGTGACAATGGAGTTGTTTGTGCAGGCAAATGATGATTTGGTCCTGGTGGAATTGAATTCTTACGTTCGATTTCTTTATCTGAAACTGATTTCTCTTCAGTACTTAATGGCATACAAGAGGCATTCATCATATACTTAAATTGTTTTGGCTGGAAAAGGGATGCTAACTTTATGGTTTTCTCTGTTTTGCTGTTATCTACATCCATCACATTCAAATTATCCTTTTCTGATGTAGTCTCAGAAGCTGGAGTAGCAAGTTGTGTTGATTGTTCTTCTTCTAATCCCATTTGAATACTATTCAATTGTTGGATATTTCTAACATCCTGGCATTTTTCAATGGGTTCTTCCTTGACTCTATCCTTACATCCACAAGTAAATGAACTTGCTGTACCACATATTTCACATAAGGATTTCTCAGGTAAATCAACACATTTCTTGTCTTTTGCCCACTGGGCTTTCCACTGCATTTTTGGAGATCCAATTTCTTTTGCTTTCCTGTTTTCATTAGAGGTTTTGTCATCCCAGCAATCTCTTAGATTTTGTGGAATGTATGTCAAATCCTTAAGTTTGGTTTGGAATAATGATGTAAGAGTATGCACTTGTTTTTCTCCTGTAGTATTCAATTCTGATACCATCTCATGATTTCCACAAGCTGGTGCGGAAAGTGGCCGTTCATTTTCTTGTTTATGCTGCTGCTGCTGCTGCTGCATGAAAATGCCAAACTGATGGTCTTTTCCAGTTTGTTTTTGACGTCTAGATCTTGCAGAGGCATCACTCATGGCTGACATGTTGTTTGACAGACCAACACTCTGTGCTCTCTTTCTTTCCTCCTGAACTTCCTCGCTAACTTTACTTTTCAGAGTAGGGAATGAAGATGTTCTTTGCAATGTCTGCTGCTCAGGCACCATGTCTTCTCTCTCTGGCAGCAACATGTCGGTGTTCACTTTCAACTTTTCTACCATTATTTTTAACCCCGTCAAACGTACCTGATTTTGCATAGGTATCTCTAGGACTTCCGCATCATTTGAGCATTCCTTATTTTGTTTGCTCAATTCTTGCAATGCACGGAGATCTTCACTGCAACATTGGCTTTCATTACTTTGTTGGATAGACTTTTTGTTATTGATTTTATTGTTGGTGATGTTATCTTCCTTCATTGTAATACACTTATTAGTCTCAAGATTTTCAGTGTTTATCTTTCTGGCATTACTATTATCTACATCTGCTTTGTGTTCTGCAGAATCTTCAGCACATATTGGTTTAGACGGATTCAAATGATCTTTTCCAGATAAGGGTTTTAGATTTTCTACAGCGCTCACATCACCTGTTTCAAAAAACTGGTCTTCTTGGTCAATACAAGCAGTGATCATTTGCTCAACTGAAGTAGTTTTTTCATCATGGTGTAGCATTACTTCATATGTATCCTTTTCTTCCTCCACTTGGCCCATGCAAGATTTAATTACTTGCTCTACTGTTAAACTTCTAGATTGTGCCTGGTTCTCTTCAAGAATATCATTATTCTCTTTTCTTCTATCATCACCATTTACATACTTAGGATGAACTTTCAAATCTAATGGAGATTGTTCATACTCTGTGTTGCATTGATCATATTTGTTTGTAGCTTGTTTTTTGCTTAAATCAAGTGCCTCGTTGTTATTCTTTAGTTCTGGTGAATTTGTTATTTTCAGCCTCTTTGCATCTCCTGGAGTATCATTTGTGGATGAAAATAGTCGCTTCCTTGAAGTTTTGTCTGTTTCTCCTTT
This sequence comes from Ophioderma brevispina, assembly GCA_023653785.1. NCBI lineage: Eukaryota > Metazoa > Echinodermata > Ophiuroidea > Amphilepidida > Ophiodermatidae > Ophioderma > Ophioderma brevispina. The sequence continues at coordinate 23,403 of JAMKCH010087595.1, read as the reverse complement.
TTCATTCAGAACTCCTCCTTTCATTGAATAACTCTCATTATCTTCAATTAGAATAACTTCCTTCTGTTGAGAAGAACACTTTGTTGAAGAGCTAGTACTTGATGTTTTGGGTATAGATGCTAAATGAAGTGCAGGTGGGTATTTTTTAATTTTTCGTTCCCTCCACAGGCCTCGGAGTTCTATCTCGGTTTTTTCTTGGTGAGTCACACAGGCTTGACATTTACATGTCAGTGTGTCAAGTTCTTTAAATACTGTTGGACAAATCTGTTCTTTTTCCATAAGATCTGATAGCTTGAGAGGGCTTCCAGCTCTTTCAAGCCTAACATTTTTGGTGTTGAAACGATGTGGCTGTCGATTTGTTTGCTGATTTCTCTTCATTGCATCAAATGATGCTGCATGTTGCGCCTTTGCTATTTCTAACTGTTGCTGCTGAGCTAAAACAAGAGCACTGCGGTTGTACATATGACCACTGATCTGTGCCTCAGGAGAAGCTAATGACTCGACACCACTATCACTAGAATCTGCACTCCGGGTATCACTCACCTCAAAAGAATAGCCTTCTGGGGAACTATTCCTTCGCATTCTCATCATTCTGCTATCTCCAACTTGTGTTCCAAGCAAAGTCTCACTAACTCGTCGCTTAGATCTATTCAGTGAAGACATGGAAGTCTCCATAGCTGTTGCAGCTGCTACATTAGCAAGGCTCCGAACATCAACTATTTTTGGTAATCCTTGCGTTACCATTTGGATAGGACTGATTTCTTTCTTACGCATAACATTTTGCTGATGGTGTTGACGTAATTGATGGGTTGGATAATGTCTGTGCGGTGGTGAATGAGTCTGGTGTTGTTGGTATAAAGCCATTTGCTGTCGATCCGTTGGTATTAAATACCTGTTTGGAGCAGATGTAGACTTCTGTGAACTCAAAGTTTCATTGTATTTAGGTGGGCTGCTCACATGTTGATGAGGTGGTGGTGGCATGGAATGATGTGGTGGCATGGAATGATATGATGAAGTAAAGGACTTTCTTGCTGATCCAGGAGAATTTTGAGTTGGTTGGAATGAAGCAACTCGTTCTGAAGTCACTTCATGACTTCCTACCTTTTCGAGATACTGAAAAGCACTACTTTTGTATTTGTTGCGCTGTTCCTTCAACATTTCCATTTGTCGCACCACATCTTTTAAGCGAGCTAATTCTGTGTCCAGTTGGTCTGGTTGAAACTGCTGGCCCACTTGTTGAGAAGTGGTAGCAGTATGTGAGTAGTTAGTGGAAGATTGTGTTCTTTCACTGGCATATTTTTGATCACCATGTGTTTCCCATTCTCTAAGTGCATGCCGTTCCCGTAATTTGTTTAGAACAACATCTTTTGGATCTCTTTGCATTGGTGGTTTAGCCTGGTTAAGATTAGGTGCATATTGCTCCTGCTGCTGGTTGTATTGTCTGGGACCTATATTTCTCGTCATCATGACGTGGTTCGAATTAGACTGCTGTTGTGTGAAGCCACTCCTTAGGAGAGCATCAATAGATGTTTGCCCTTCTACTTTTTGTCCTTGTTGATGTGTCCCTGCTGTACCTGGAACTGAAAATGCACTGTGCCTTGCTCTAGTATCATAATGTTCACTAGGGCCCACATCTGAAGCTCTATGTCTGCCAGGAATTTTATTTGCTTGTTCTGCTGCAACCCTTTGAGCAGCTGCAGCATATTCTCTTTGTTGCAGCATTTGCTGATGCCGTGCCAATCGTTGGAGGTATTCTTGTCTTTGCTGTATGGCTGTCATCTGTGAAAAATCTTGTACTGCAGGTCGTGTAGTTTGACTAGCATGAGTCTGAGCACTTGGCAGCATTTGTTTTGCCTCCTCTATGTAGGCCATAGCTGCCTGTGGATGGCCATATTGATAAGGGTAAGCCCCTTCCATATTTTGCGTTCTTTTATACAATGTTTCCCTTGCAAGGGCTGCATTGACATCTACTTGAAACTTGTCAGGTCTTTGATGTTCTGCAAAATACCTACTTCGATCATGATGTTGTGAAATGTCCTGGTGAGGCCTCCCAAAATCATGTGTCATGTAGTTATAAGCTGAGTGGTCCATATATATTCGTTATCTAGTTAATTCATATGTATCGTCATTCATCCATATGTGGTTCAAGAATTTGGTAGAACCAAAACATAGGTATATCCAACTGTCACATCACAGGCACATATCTGCATGGGAAGAACAAAAAGTACCAATATTTCAATAATGCAGAGTACACACATGGCAAGATGGTATTATATTTGTCTTTAACAAACTTAGGATGGTTGAAGCCAACATGATCCTAATGAACAGAAATGACAGTCTTCACTTTATTATGATGACGATTATGAATAACCAAAAGACAAGGGAGATATTACACTTTTGTTAAAGGGGCATTTCGTGATCCACAGCCTCGTCCCCCCAACTTACCTAAAAAATGTTGAGATTTTTATATCATCTGAACCGTTGGCCTTAGTAATCCACGTGTACCTAATCTTACGTGCAAATTCGGTCGCATCTGTAAGAAATTTGCAATTTTGTATTTTCTGTCCGTAAACGGACAGAAATTACTGCACAGTAGCCTATGGGACCATGGGAAACAAGCAATTGCTCATAACACAACACCGCAAGATCGGGATCAGCTCAAATTTTGAGAATAAGCTTTTCTCATGGATATCTAGTGATCAATGAATAAACCAGAAGATGCTGAAATCACGAAATGCACCTTTAAGTAAAGCCCATGGAAAAAGTAAATATTTCATTTTGGGGACATTTAAATGAATATAATACAGAGAGGATCATTGCAATAAGGGGCCCCAGATATTGCATATATACTTATCTAACATTACACTATTTTTACTTTACACTATTTTCACTATGACCAATTTTGGAACCATTTCAATAGCATCTCAAATGCATACACAAATACTGTTGGTAGTTACAGAATGATAAAGACCCCAACATCTTCTAAGTTTAAAATTACAATTCTCCCACTATTGCCCCCAAGTGGGCTATAGAAGTTGCCCAGATTCACTTCAGTGGTTTCATTGTTTTAGTGCAGTGAAGCTGAACCATAGCTAAAGCTAGCAAGACATAGGCAATTTTGGCTGAAACCTGCCCTTGATTTCTAGACATGTCTCCCCTCTAGATTGTTTTTTCAATGAAACTGCAACCCAATATTGGCTGGTTTGCCCACAAAAGTGTGTTGGCTGCATGTCATAATCTGCCAATCTTAAGCACTAAAATCCTTGGTGTGCAAGGGCCAGGAAATTGTCTATCATGGCTCAAATGAAACAAAGTTATAAAACAAATGACTATTTTCCTTGATTGCATTGCATTATGATGGAGAAATTAACAAATTGACTTCAACAGAAAATGTGTCACAAGTGGTATGGGATGAAGAAAATATAATGATATAGAAAACAAAATAAAGTAAGAAGACTGATTAGGAGCCATTTTTATGACCAGCTGCTAACTTCAACAGTGTCACCAATGTCTAGTTCAAACAAGAAGCAGATGACCAAGTAGTGGGAATTAGTCAGTCGATGTGAGAAGTGTTAAGCCGATGGTAGATTGACACCCATCTATGATCTCATGCATGATCTAATTCCTCACTGAGATATGCCAACGACTTATTTCGCGACCCTGCCAATACCGGGACTAGAACCCGGGACCCCTTGGTCTGAAGTCAAGTGTGCAGTGAATAGAGCTAAAGAGGAATTTCCTGTTAGGTCTGTTTGACACTAACATGCTTATACCTCATGATATTGTTCCTCTTCCTCACAAGGCATGTCCTGTGCCTTAAACTCCTGCCTCCTTGATACAAGGTGTGTAATTGCAGGCCTTTTACTAACTCACTCCCAGGGCTACCATCGACTCAAGCTTTCCAATAGCGGGGTTTCACCCGGAGTTAAGAAACCCCAGGAGACACTGCTGCTACCAAATTGCAACAAACCACTTGAGCTGATGGTAGATTGATGCCCATCTATCATTTAATTCCTAATCGAGGTATATAAGCGACTTATTTCGTGGCCCTGCCAAAACCAGGACTCAAACCAGAGACTCCTTGGTCTGAAGTCAAGCATGCAGTGAATAGAGCTAAAGGGCAATTTCCCCATTAGGTCTATTGACACTAATGTGCTTATAATGAAACTTGTTAATGTTATAATAATTGAATAATCTGATTTGCAGAGTAAATAATATTACAGAACAGATGGCCTTAAGTGATTATGAAAAAATACAGTGCATTCTAAAAGATATACAAGCATTTTATTTAAGGCTTTCTTTACTTTGTAAAGATACACTTGACAAGAACAAATAAATTGTCTCATTCTCTTATTTGGTTGAAAGTGTTGCATTTTAAATCTACATTTAGCCTGATGTGGACTGAATGTTAGCTCCATATATTCCAATTTTAGGGGAAGTGACCCCAATCAACATGTACCAAGTAACAAAGTATATAAATATTTGAGTACCCCTTGAGTAATATGAAAGCCCTTATTCAACATTAACCCCCCCCCCAAAAAAAAATAACATTGCTACATTGGTGTGATCACTATTAGCCTCGTTCCCAGAACCCCAGATTTGATCAGAAGTGGTCAAAATTTGGCATCTGAAGAAATCTACTATTTTTCTCATTTACCCTGTGAAATCTTAAGAATAAACGATGTTTGGTTTAGTAGTTATGGACAAAAATGTTCCCCATTTTGGTCGACCAATATTAATTTTACACACTACTCTTATGGGGCTTATAAAATTATTAGCTCTCACATGAAAACGGTCTGAATTATCAGAGAATTAAACGTTACAGATAAGGTTTTGGGGAGAAGGCCCTTCTAACAAGATGAAAACTTTATATACTTAAATTGGATCATCCTTTAATTTCCACCCAAGTTATGTCAACCACAATGTTATTTGTATATATTTATTAATCTTTCCCTGGAGATTGCCAGCGCACGATAGTGTTGAAAAAAAAACCAAAAAAAAAAAACCATGTGCGCTTGGCCGGATTCGAACCGGCGACCTTCGTAATACATGCACGACGCTCTAACCAACTGCAGGGTTGGTAGAAGAGCGATAGATATCATCTATAGGTGTTAGGTTCGAAAGGTGTCCTTCGCTTTCCTAGCGGATAGCATCAGAACTGATCATGTGTAACAAATGTTATTTGTTACACATGATCAGCACATGCTGTGTCTACACAGTTGTTTGAAAGTCTCGCTTATTATGGCAAACCAGAACGAAGCAAATGATATCAATAGCAACATAGTTTTGATGACTGATTTGGATTAGTTATTCCAGCTACATCCTGTGCAAATTTTATGACATTTCATGTGGGCAATCAGCAGTTTTCTTAAAAATCTAGTTTTACATGAATCTCTATTGAGATTGGACAACAGAGGGCAGTATAACATAACAAGGCACATTGTGGCAGTTGTCTGCCCATACTATATAATACAATGATATAACCAATATAGTGACACAAATTTAGAACTACCAGAGGACATTGCATATCACTATCAACGGTGCCTTCATGTTTCTTCAAAATTCATTTGTTCCACAGGATCCACAGTGTGTTTGATCTAATTCTTCCCAATGGGAAACAATGGGGACATGAGTCCCAAATAGGTCTTCCAATTATATAAGTAGATTAAAGAACATTGTCCAAGTAAGTGACAAAAATACTGCAAGTAAACTTGCGTCATCCCCTGGCACGATGGCAGTCTAGAACATGACCTCAGATTGACCTTGGTCTACAACCTTTGACTTCATCCACATATGAAGGAATCCCTATTGCATCTTAACCCCAAGTCTGATATAAAATTGAATCGATTAAACCCAAATTAATTGGTCGAGCTATGAGTTGCAAAAATATTGGGCGAGACGCAGTCGAGCCCAATATTTTAAAACTCATAGCAAGACCAATTAATATTGGCCGTAAATCATCCAATTTTATCATTATCATGTTTTGGATCCGATATTTTCACACACTTGGACTCCCCAAAACATGATAATGGTTTAAATCGGACTTCCAACTTTTCCAACAAGACCTGAAAAACGAAAACCTAACCAAAACTTAACCAAACTGGAACACACATATGGACATTCATGCCCTTGCAATATCCCTTCTGCTTTTCAAGCCAGGGGATAAAAACAATATGCATTTAAAGAGACACTGGCACATTTAAAAAATAGTGCGCCCTCAAGATTTTTCAAAATTGATATTTTTGCATGGTTGTAAAGCTTTTATATACAAAAACCCTCACCCGAAATGATTAAGACCAAATCAGCTTCCTTATGGGTAAACAGAACGATTTTGTAATTTAGCGTCGCCGGCGACGCGAAATTCAGCAGATGACGAAAATGGCGTTTAACACAAGAACACGCACGCCGTATGCATGTTTCCCACGCTATGCACCCTGTTTGAGCAGTCTATAACCTTTGTGGTTTTAATATCAGTGAGTACGAGTCAAAATATTCATGTAATATACACATTTGTTGATTAAAGTTATGGAAAACTTAAAAGTTAGCCTACAAATTACCTGGATTTCTTTATCCTCATATCAATGTCCTTATCTGTTTGGGGTATGTTATTTTTATGTGTAAAATATATCTCTGTTCTTCCAATGGCCTAGACTATTATTTGAGAGCAAATTGAAGAAATTTCATATTTTGTGAAAATGTGCCAGTGCCGCTTTAAAGCTAAGAAAACAAAAGATGTCATGTAATGTAGGCTGCAGTAAAGTCTTAAGTGACCCCTGAATGAAATTTGACCTATTCACATCTGTTCACCAACAGAGTCCCCTGTTCCTATACAAAGCACACCAAATATGAACCTGATAACTGTACTAAAAGGTTATAACAACTTTACACTAAGGCCACCTTTTGTGTAAGGTTACAACAAATAACCTTAATTGACCTTTAAATGATCTCGACAAGCCCTTTTTTATTCAAATTAAATTTAAATACATAATTATACAAAGTATGAATCTGATTTGTCACTGCAATAAAGTATAGATAAAATTTTACACCGAAGGGTATACCACATGCACAATGACCCAAGTGACCCCTAAATGACCTTTCTCCTTAACATATGTGCCCCACATAAGCTCCTGTTTCAATGCATAAGCATTCCAAGTATAACCTGAATTATGACTACACTTAAAAAGCTGGACAAAATTTGAACCAAAGTCTATACCAATGTCGACACACCTACACATACCTACATACACACAACCACAAGAATCATGCTGCCGTAATTCTCCCCGATTAAAATTGGATGACCTAAAAATCTGATAAAACTAATCAATTACGCAAATTTAAAGCAAGTTGATACGGCACAACACATAATCCTGTGCGAGTAAATTACACAAAACCGCAGAAACAAAATGAACAAATTTGTCTTAACATACCTCCATGACTATACCTGCAACACAAGCTGCAATTGGCTGTCATGCATCACATACTTGCCACAGACATGGTAGTAAGCTGGCTAGTTAAGTCTGCTGACTACAGCTGGGCTAAGCCTGCTTATATACTGCGGAAAAGGTTGCGTGATTTAGCATGATCACCGCAGACTTCTGCCCGCCCTTTGAATTCAATACCAACAGGCATAACTGACTTTTACCGATTGTGTGCAGCCAACCAACCAGCAACAACCACAAAGTTGTTTTTCCCCTTTTATATCTTGATGTCATTGTATACCTCTGTAAGCAAGTTTAAAAACGGAACACCCCAGGCACACCAAAATTACTTGTTATTTGGAAAAGTAGCGTGAAGTTATTCCCATTCTTTCGTCCTTACTGATTGATGACCACTTCTTTTGTTGTGAAGACACCCCCTTGGCATTATTATTCAGGCATGATATGTCACCATTGTGTTTAAATTAAAACTACACACAACCATGCGTAACCATGACAATAGGTTGATCCCGTGATTTATCACTGTTAGTTTAACAATATTATCTATTTACAGGCTATAGATGCATACTGTCAGTTTAAAGTGATTCGAATAGCTGCCTTAAACAATGGCGGATCCAGGATTTAAAAAATGTCAAAATTACCGGGGGGCTGAAAGGCTGTAACTGGTCCGAAATAGCTCAAAATGGGCTGATTTTGCAAGAATTTGCAGAATTACCGGGAGGCACGCGCCCCCTCGGCCCCCTCCCTGGATCCGCGCCTGTTAAAGGTGCAATGAGAGATTTTGAGGCACCCAAAAATATTGTATCCTAATAGTAACTTAATATAAATTAGACACTCAATAGATTTCTTACCTTGTATTTGGCTACAAAAATGTCTTAAAAGAGAGAAAAAAGGCGATTTTGATTTGTATAAAACATAGACTGAATTTTGTATTTGCTCCTATACAAAAATAGAAATTTCACAATGTTTGTACCAAAGAAACATTTCTCAGCTTAATCCTTTCAGATGGGGATATTTTTGATGGAAAGCTTTACATCAGGGCAAAAATCAGTACTTTTGATTTTTTAGGGACACCTGATATGTGAAATCTCTCGTTGCACCTTTAAGTTATTCATCAAACGAGCACTGACGCTGCAATATAGTCGGGTCATTTGGAGCAATCCCGTGACCATGGAGGAGCTGAGGTTAATTTCTAAGTGGATTTGTCTTCAATGATTGCTAACCCCATCATACCTGACAATTGGTCACATTGGAACTTAGGCAATTTTTGGAGTCCATCAGCAACATGGTAAGAATAGTTGTAGGACTGAAGAGGACTAGAGAGCTTATATATTTATAAGCTGCATTTCATTGGTGGTTCTTCTTCAACCTCCTTATCCAGCTAGGTTGCCAGGTCGGGGTCCTGATCTTCATCCTCCAAGCTTTCCAGTCCATGGCTTCCTCTTCCCTCACTCTGAAGAATCTCAGGTGATTTCTGATATTGTCCCTCCATCTAGTACATGGTCTTCATCTTGGACGGGTACCTCTCAAATCCATATTCAGTTATCCTGTTATTGAAATTTATCATCCATCCTCTGAGAGGTGTCCAAACCACCTTAGTCTTGCTTGTCTCATTTTAACATTGATATCCTCCACTCCAAGTTCTTTCCTGCTTTCCTCGCTTCTTTGTCTATCTCTAAACATAATTCTCATCATTCTTTGTAGCATTCTCATTGAAGTTGTTTCTAGGAGCCACTCCTCTTTCTTCCTCATCACCCACAATTCTGCTCCATAGAGTAGCATGGGTCTTATAAACAGTTTGGTATATTTTGACCTTCACTTTACTTGGCATTCTTTTGTTATTTATGACTCCACTTGTCTCTCTCCACTTATTCCATGCTGACTTTACTCTAGCCCTCACTGCCTCTTCAGAACCTCCTCTATCTCTCGGAGTCACTCCTAAATACGTTCAACTTGATTTAGTTGGGTGCCTCTGCTGTCTATGATATTTACATTTCTCCTTTGCTTGCTACTGACCATAACCTCTGCCTTACTGGTGTTGACTTTCAATCCCTGTTTCGCCATTCCTACTTGCCACTTCACCCATCCTGCAATCACCACCAGGTCATCTGCAAACAGCAGCTCCCATGGTAAGCTTCCTCTGAAATCTGCACTGAATGTATCTAGTACAGTAAACAATGGACTCAATGCTGACCCTTGATGAAGACCTACATTGAAAGCCTCCATTGGTCCATAATTTGTTCAGACTACAGTGTTTGCACCTTCATACGTTGCTTTCACCAGCCTCACTAATCTCTCAGGAACATTTCTCCGTCTCAGACACAATACACTGGCTCCTAGAGTACCCAAACATACACCTTCTCAAGGTCCACAAAAGTGATAACAGATCTAGAGCTTACATATTTTTAAGCCACACTTCATTGGTTATTGACATTAATATAGAATTTAATTAACCAATCAGAAAGGTTGTATGAAAGAAGGATAGTGCCCAGGAAGTTAATAAAAAAGTAGCAGGATATCTTTCATGAAAGTGTGGGCAGAATCCAGGCGGGGGTAATCCATAATACAGGGGTCAAAAATTAAAAGCCTTGGATTGCAAAATGGCAGCTATTTGAAGTTTCAAGGTCAAGACTATCACTTGTACTGTCAAAGGTTGCAGATTTTGTCATGCAGGAAAATATAATTAGACACTTGCATATTTAGAACTGGATAATATTAACAATATGACCATGACTAAAAGTGCATTGACCTTTTGAGCCAAAGCATCATTTGAGGTCAAACGTATAACAAACTATACATTTTAGATTGCATTGCATTAGATAGGTGAGTAATTGGACATGCATTTGATTCATGTGACAATTCTCAATTTTGACCCCATGTTAACCTTTTCTTCCTTCCCCAAAATGCCAGAACATTAAAGCGGAAAGCCCAAGTCAAAACATTTATTTTAACAGTTTGGTCACAGAATCTACAGGCAGGCTGGTCATCTACCATGTCTGAGCTGAAATGCCACAAAAGTGGCTTCCGACCCCCTCTGAGGCTTGAGCAGTGTTCTGGCCTGTATATAGGGGGTATAAAAAGCTAAGAAATCTAAAAAATAATAACCAAAAATAGTCCACTTTGGGACGGGTCTACTGTTATTAAGAAAAAAATCAGCACAAGCACAGCTTTCCCCCTCCCCAAGGTACACTTATTTGAAGTCCTGCACAACTTAAAAATCAATCCTGTGTATGGGCCTGACAGTGGTGGGGCTAGTAGATGAAAATTCCCACCCAGAATTGTGTTGTCCCTATTTGTGACCCCCCCCCCAAAAAAAAAAACATGGTGCAGACAGCTGCTGGGTGTACAAAAGAGGAGGTATAGTGTTCTTCCCACAATGCAATTCTTCCAATACAGTTTTTGCACTGGTTGTCACATGAAATTATACTACCTAAATGAACAGAATTTGTCCCAATCTTACAATTTAAGTACTTTTTGTCACTATAAATTCATGTGACAACCAGTGCAAAAATTTATTGGAAGAAATGCATTGTGGGAAGAACACAATACCTCCTTTTGGTGTACACTATCCATCTATGCTGCAAAAAAACATGGAATCCTGGCATGTGAGTGTATGTCTAATGCATAGATAGTCTGTGTCTACTCGGTAGTACCATCAAGAATCTGGCCAAATCCGGGGGGGGGGCACTCCCATCTTGGAAGTCACGCATATGTAAGGCTGTTAAGACCCCCTCTTGCAGCATCGTTGTCATCCAAAGACCCCATTTTTTTTTAATTTCACCCAAAGACCCCATATTTTGTGAAAATTTTACCACTGTCACCCAAAGACCCCTATTTTGGGGAAAGATTTTGAAAATTTTCACCCAAAGACTTCTATTTCTTAGAAAATTTTGCAAAAATACCACCCAAAGACCCCATTTTTTTGAAAATTTTGCAAATTTGTCACTCGGAAAGCCCTTATTTTGGGGCAATTTGGCTGTCTCTCACCCAAAGACCCCTATTTTTTCAGTCCTCTGTCACCGAATGCCCATGGGTTTGGAAGCACGAGCCTTAAGGTATAGTCACACAGAAGACAGCTCCCGACCCAACCATTTGCCAACTACACAAGACCGCAATTTTTTTTCAAAATCGGCTAAAGTATTGTTCAAACTTGCAAAATTTACAATTTTTATCCCGATCAGGGATGATTAGTCTGCGAGTATCCCCGTTGTCACGAGACAAGGGATGCTGAAACGCCGAGCAGTATGAAATGGATAGGGTGTAAAGGCTCAGTCACACAGCCGATTTTTTGCTAGAAAACCACTTCCAGACTGCTCCAGACTGGTGCCGATTGACCAATTTTCGAAATCGTGAGCAGTTTTTCTTTTTCAGGTGTAGTTCTGGCAAGGTCTGGGCCTGTTCTGTGCAGTCGTCTGTAGTCTTACCCATTATTTGCTAGAAAACCGCTTCCAGACTGCTCAAGACTGGTACCGATTGGCCATTTTTTCGAAAATCGTGAGTAATTTTCTTTTTTCAGGTGTAGTTTTGGCCAAGTCTTGGACTGTCCTGTACAGTCTTCTGCAGTCTTGTGTGGCTCCTGCAATTTCCAATATTTTCACTATTTTGGGTGGATCACTGATAGTGCCTTTATTAAATCCATTGGGTTGTCATTAGTTTTATTATTTGTATATATTCTGGACAAAGCATCAATTATTTAGGTATTCTATTATTTACCATAAGCTATTTGAATATCTGCAATACCAGCATTTCTACAAATTTTCCCTATATTGCTGTTATTATTAGATATTGTTATTACTGTTAGTTTTTTTTAAATTTTTATTATTCAAATTGTTTTAATTAAAAAAAATAGTATTTTTATTGTATTGTGGAAAAATATACTTCATGGACCAGTGATCTTCTTGTCTGGTTGCAATCATAAAATTCAATCAAACACGCCGACATACCAGCTAACATGATCAATAATCATCCGGTAAAACTTTAGTTGGTCCCCCGCCAACTTCTGTTGGCGAAGGGGGACTATAGAAATACTCTTCGTCAGTGCGTGTGTGTGTGTGTGTGTGTCCCACGCGATATCTTTCGATCTAAGCAAGCGTGGGTGTCCATCTTCGCAACATAGATTATCTCAAGTACGCGTTGGCCTGGATCTGAAGTGGGTCATGTGTCATGGGTCAAAGGTCAAATATGGTCAAAAATAGGGTTAAATTGCTACAAACCTTGTAAACATGATATCTTTTTATCTAAGCAAGTTTGGGTGTCCATTTTCACACCATAGATGTCGCTCAAGTAGGCGGCGGATGAGTTCGGAGATGGGTCATGTGGCATGGGTCAAAGGTCTTGGACTGTGAGGCCCCCCCCTTTGGCCAAATGTGTCTGCACTTGCTATCTTGGATTACATTCATGCAGCATTCTTTGTAGCAACCACAGGTAGTTGTTGAATTCAGAAGCCAACAAAACAATTTGGTTGGCTTAGTTGGAACTCTGTAATTAGACTATAATAGGAGTCACTCGAGTATTAAATTGGTGAAATGATGGATAATGGGTGTCGGACCACTTGCATGGATACCTCTCAATGGATAAAGGGTCGCCCTAGGCACTAGTCTACTTCATATTACTCTATTTAGTTTTCTGACCAGATTTCTTTCTTCTTATTTGAAACCACCTAAACCGTATGCATATGAAAACCCTGAAAAGGGGCCTTTAATCTTGGGAGTGATTGTCACCAGGACTTGGCTGGGTTCATGGAAGAAATATGAAATATCAAAGTACTATTTAAAAATGATCCAGAAGAAGAAGGTAGACTATCTGAGTGCAGACGTCACATTTTCAAGTAAGGGATAATTTTAAGCCTCTGGGGAAGGACTTTGATTTGAAAAAGTAACACCGAAAATAAAAAAAATGTACTACTGAGAAAAAAATTAAGATTTCAGTTTAAACGTATGTAAGTCTTTTTTTACGGAGAAATTGACACTAATTGTGGTAAATTGATGTCGCTACTTGAATGAGATTAAAGGCACTATCAGTGATTTGCTCAACCAGAAAATCGAAAAAATCATCAAAAATCAGATTTGTGCTTGTTTGTAACAAGTTTAGGTATCCTAACATACCCCACAAGTTATAGGACCAACAGCTCTATAATAAGGACAAAATTGGATATTTTAGTCATTACTGTCCGTACGGACACTTACTACAACACGTAATTGAATGGAGATTCATATCGTTAGACATTGCTGTTTTCTTCATTTTCTGTCAATTTTTCACTTGGAAAAAAATACTTATGAGAATTCTACAGGCTTATTCTTAACTTTTAAAGCCATTCCTCCAAATTTAAAATATTTTGACTCTTTCAGGTGGATCACTGATAGTGTCTTTAATTCAGAAGAGAATTTTTGGAAATAAATGCTGTGAGCATGATCGGTGGAGGAATAACTAAAGCTTTACCGGACGATTATTGATCATGTTAGCTGGTATGTCGACATGTTTGATTGAATTTTATGATTGCTACCAGACAAGAAGATCGCTGGGCCATGAAGTATATTTTTCCACAATACAATAATAATCATAATAATAGTAACAATAAAAATACTATTTTTTTAATTAAAACAATTCGAATAATAAAAATAACAAAAAAAAAATAACGGTAATAACAATATCTAATAATAACAGCAATATAGGGAAAATTTGTAGAAATGCTGGTATTGCAGATTTGCAAATAGCTTATGGTAAACAATAGAATATCTAAATCATTGGTGCTTTGTCCAAAATATATCAGCTCTCAATTTCCTGTGTTTGAGGCAAATTTGTGCGCGGCATATTTCTACTGCAGTCGTGATCCGGTGTTTTGAGACGTCATCCACCTATTTAGGTGGATCACGGTAAACGGCAAATGTGGAAAATGTTGACAAAAAATTTGTGACCCGTCATGTTTCTACTGGAGGCCGTGACCCGGCATGAGCGGTATTTTTGGTATTTACTGCAAATCACTGCTCAGTAGAAACACAAATTTGTTATGTAGAATAGGAATTAAACCCATCGATTTACCCATTCATTAACAATAGGTGTTATGAAATTTACTTAGCATATCTATTCTCTTAAACTACTGCAAAGCAATCAAACAACATGTTTTTGTTTATACAATTTTTTTATCTATAGAGCATATTTGGCGATGAAATTGGACTTTGTCTATGCCTCACATTAACAATATTAAATATGTATAATTTCCCCATCTCATTTTAGTTTTGTTTGAAAAAAAATCTGTATTTTAGGTTAAAGAGGGCTTTGATTTTCATTTTTTGGGGAAAGTCACAGTATCTCAAATTGCTTATGTAATCAATGATTAATTTACTTAAAAAATATAAATAGCAATGGTAAAATCCTAGGCAAAATAAGACCAAATCTGAGGGAGTTTCCATAACCTGACCCATCTGACAAACTTTTTCTGACACACTTATGAATTTGGAAACCTTAACAGAAAAATATGCAAATAAGCTAATTAAAATTCATGAATATGCAAATAATGCAGCCAAATGCTACACATGATATTGTGGCACCTCACTTTATCACCCTACCAAGTTTGAAGTAGATCGGGCTTAGCATTTAGCCAGCAGAGCATTTCAAAAAAGGTTAACCGAAATGTCTGAAAAATATGCAAATAAGCTAATTAAAATTCATGAATATGCAAATAATGCAGCCAAAAGCTACACATGGTATTGCAGCACCTCACTCTATCATCCTACCAAGTTTGAAGTAGATCAGGCTTAGTGTTTAGCCAGCAGAGCATTTCAAAAAAGGTTAACCGAAATGTCTGAAAAATATGCAAATAAGCTAATTAAAATTCATGAATATGCAAATAATGCAACCAAAAGCTACACATGATATTGCGGCACCTCTATCATCCTATCAAGTTTGAAGTAAATCGGGCATACCGTTTAGCCTCCAGGGCATTTTTAAAAAGGTTAACCGAGCCATATGGACGGACACACACACAGAATTTGGACTAGTATGTGCCTCCTTGAACATTCGTTCAGGCGACACAATAAACCTGTGCTTTATTCCGTGAAGGGTTTCCGAATTCATAAGTGTGTCAGAAAAAAGTGTGTCAGAAAAAAGTGTGTCAGATGGGTCAGGTTACGGAAACTCCCAAAATCTGAGCTTCATAGTAAGCAATGACCATGTCAGAAATTTTTACCAGAGAAGGATGACAACATTCACTGATAATCTGTTTTTATTTTCTTTATTTTCTTTCTTTTTTACCCATGTGTGTGTTTTATTCAGAAACATACACATACATCCATTTGCAAAAACAGGCCTGTTATTTAATAAAATTCTCAATTACAAAGCCAAATAGCTTATTGATCTGTGGATTTCAAGTTCACCCCTACTAATAGGATTTGATACACACAAACTATAAGCTGTCCATCTCTACAAATTGTCTACACAATTAGATAATTTTATAAATGAAAGGTGCACCGAGAGATTTCAAGTCCTCCATATTTTCTGTGATATGTGGTGATTTTATATAGATTATATTGCTCAATAGATTCCCTACCTTTTATTTGGTTACAAAAATAACTTAAAATAAAATAAAAGGTGATTTGTATATGCTTATATTTCAATAGAAAACATAGGCTGAATTTTCTATACGAAATTTCACAATTTTTGTACCAAAGAAACAGTTCTCAGCTTAATCCTTACAGATAGGGATATTTTTGATATAAAGCTTTACACCAGTGCCAAAATCAGAATTTTCACATTTTTTCGGGACACATGTTATTTGAAATCTCTCGTTGCACCTTTAAAGATACACATCACTGTTAAATATGCTCAGCTTTATCTTCTTCATATACCATGCAAACAAACTGCTAGATATGGTAAGCACATATGCCATAAAATCTGTCTCTATACAAATATCAAAGACCAAAAATTTATTAAAAAGATGGTGAGGAAACTCTCTAGTGGACAAACTGAAATAAGTAATTTCCATTCAATGAGCTCAAAAGCAGTCCTACTGCTATTAGCTAAACCTCAACCTGATTGAATTTGGCCAATCCAATTGCAAGACTAATTGGATATTTTGATGCCTCTTCATACAAATGACTCACTTCACAAATTATTATTGATGTTTGCTGAGAAATGCAGATTTTCACTATACAAATGAAGATTACCATTTTCTAGGAAGATTGCTGCTTATTTCGTAAGTTATTGCAAGCCATTTTGTGCCATTAGTTGAAGATGTACTGGAAATTACCAGGAGTAATTCCTTTCAAAGTTGTCTACACAATAGATGATATATTCAACATGAGCAGAATGCAGAATCACAATTACATGCTTAATCGTGTCCCTGCCAACCTTGCATGACCCCTGGATGACCTTTGACCCCACATGTGTTTAGATAGTTCTAAAACTCCATTCCTCCAAGTCTCTTTGAAATTCATTAAAATGTTTGACCTACAATGATTGAAAAGAAATTTGTTAACATTTTTTGCATATCCATCCAGACACCCATCCATATGCTGTTTATTTCATAGTCCCCTTCGGAAATGCCAAGAGGGTTAACATTTGGGTTAGCATTTTGCTGCACATACATCCATCCAGACAAACATCTGGACATCCATCCATCAGACAGATGTCTGGACATCCAGACAGACAACAATCTGGACATCCAGACAGACAGACATCTGGTCATCCATCCACACAGACATCTATACGCTGCTCATTTCATAGTCCCTTCCGAAATGCCAACAGGAGGGTTAACATTTGGGTTTGCATTTTGTTTCATATACATATATCCAGACAAACATCTGGACATCCATCCAGACATCTATCCATATGCTTCTTATTTTGCAGTGCCCTTCTGAAACTCCAACAGGGTGCTTTTGTATGAAACATTTTGCTCCTCCAATGCATGTTGAACACTAGAAAATAATTTGAGCACTATCCTTTATTAACAACTCCCTAATAAAAATATTATGATTGTGGTAAAAAAATAACCACAAAAGCCAGTCAAGGACAGAGAAGTGAATGTGATGATATGGCAAATTGCATAACTAATATATGTAAAGTGTAGTTTTAATCTCAGTAAAATGTCCTGTACTCAAATGATAAAATTGCTACCTGTTTTTATCATGTTAAAGCAATTTGTAATTTTTTTTCTTTCTC
>JAMKCH010087593.1:448-34563 GCA_023653785.1 Ophioderma brevispina | reverse complement strand
ATACTTATTTTAACAGCTTCCGAATTCCACGCCTTAGAAATCTCCTAATTCGACTCCTTATCAAACTTCCGGATTCCGGTTCAAAGAAACATCTCAACTAAACCATCGCATCATCATCAGAAACTCCGACGACCCGTAATAGGTAGACATGTTTATCAGATATTATAGAACTAAAATCCAATCGCCATAGATCGTCGAAAATGGGGAAAATATTATGCTAATTATCCCATTAAAATTTTCACATGCTGCCCCAACTGAGAACACAAAAAAGAGCAAAGGTCAGTGACGTCATGGTTGGGCGTATCGATGCTAGCATGTGACCGCTGCTAGGCATGGGCGCATCGAAAGTTTTAATGTGGCATTAGGGGTGTCTCAAGGCCTTTTGAGCACAAAAAATGCACTAGTTGGATCATTTCGTAATGTATATAATAGATGAAATAGAAAAAATCACTGTTGGCTTTGCTATTGGGTTTCCGGTTAAGTCTTGGCTCATCGAGGGTAACATGGCGGTAATTAATTTAACTAGCGACAAGTTGTTTTACCATAACAAATTGCAGCAATACTGTAAAGCAAGGAATTCAGTATGTTTAAATGCCGACTGAACCGCCTCTCTGGTAGTGACTGGGTAGAGCCATCAAATCTACCAGATACTTCAACAGACTGTTAACTGTATTGCTCATAATTCTGATTTAGTTGAGCAAATTTAGAGAAAACAATGGTAAGTCTTCGAAAGCGCAGAGCGAGCGATACAAGTGAATGGGATTTTGTTTACTTGCATAGAAGATTGCACAATCGGTAACGTCACCACCTCACAGCTCCCAAGTCAATAATATTGACTTTCGCTGAAGGGTGTTGCTTGAAGATGATTTTCATTTTGGCTCTTGTACCAAATCGTGAGTAGCATAAATATGACACGTTACATAGCAAATCACGATCAAAAAGTCGTTCCATTGGTATATAGCTTAATATATGCTTACCTACAAGGCGTCAGCTCTGGAGAGTTTGGCTGGATGGCCGCCATTAGCACATGCTGCCTTGCATGGTGGGCGTGGTTGCCCAAAGGCTTAGGCCCACCTCCCGAAACTGTGGATTGACGTCAGGAAGGGCATCCGGTCCAATTATCTTTTTGCTCCATAAATCCTCACACAGCAATATTGCTGAGTGAGGTGTATCCGGCCACCCTCGTTACGGGGACAAAACCGGATTTAAAACTTTGGTATAACTAACTAACATATGCCGTCCGAGCAATGAGGATCACCTTTAACGGTTGCGTGTCCGAGCGTTGCTTTGGGACCCCCCCCCCCCCCGATTTACCGGAAGTAGTATTGATTTGATATCAGATGAAAGGCTGTATTTTTCTCATTGTCGTCCTGAAATTTGAGCCCAAGCCGGAGTCGTCTCTCCCTTTCCTTCCCCCTCTCTCCCCCCCACCCTCCTTTTTAGTTTTCACCATCAATAAATTAGCACAGTATTGAATAGGCTTTGCAACATGCATTATTGCATCTACCATAAAACCACAAGTTTGTTTCCCACGTGCAGTACTTGATGGGGTGTATGTGCAAGTGCCAGGCTCTCATATCAAGTAGAGAACACAATACATATAAATCGGAACAAGCACCTTTAAAAGTGGCATCACCGGAGTGAACTCCACTGACTTGCAGAAGAGAAGTTGGACAGGTCAGGTACAAACAAATTCTTTAATTTTTGCCCCAAGATAATATTCAACTGCACTCCACAGATTCCATTCAATGGTTGATCAATTCAGACAAGTTTGTATTATACACCACAGTTTAATCTAAAACGCATACGCCTATTTTGTTTATAGTTATCCGTTACCTGAATCCGAAAATAATGTTCAATAAATGGAAATACACTTTAAAACCTTATGATTAATTTGGTTTAAATTTTACACCTGTCATATAGCCAGAAACAAAAATGTTATAAAAAGAAAATATAAAAAAATTTAAGCCAGGCAAAAGTCCAAATATTGCTATGTTAGAAGTGTACTGTAAGCAAAGTTTAAAATATAAAAAATCTTAATAACAAAGCATAAACATCATTACCAAATATTTCAAATTCTGAAACATATCCAAAGAAATTCATTGTGCATAATTTGTTATTGACATTCACCAATATCTGGTTAGTTCTAAGACAAAATATTTAACTTTGCATTGGTCATTGTGACATAATGCAATTGTGTATGCTTGTGTTGTATTTGCATCCTTAAGACTTCTATATGAAATGTCTACCAAAATCTTAAACACTACAGTCTAATATTTACTCTATAATTCATTTTGTGCAATTTTCACTTAGACAGCAATTCCTAATTCTTTCCATCACTGGCACAGACTCAAGGGTATTGTTGTCACCCAAAGACCCCATATTTGTTAAAAATTTCACCCAAAGACCCCATATTTTGGAAAATTGTACCACTGTCACCCACATACCCCTATTTTGGGGGAAAATTTCCACCCAAAGACCTCTATTTTTTAGAAAATTTTACAAAAATCTCATCCAAAGACCAAATTGTTTGGAAAATTTTGCAATTTTGTCACTCGAAAATGCCTATTTTGTGGCAATTTGGCTGTCTTTCACCCAAAGACCCCTATTTTTTTTTATCAGTCCTCTGTCACCGAATGCCCCTGGGTTTGGAAGCGCGGGCCTTATACCCATATCCATTTCATATGTGAGTGCCCCCTGCAAATATCTGACCTGGCATGACAAAACAAGCAGAAATCCCATTGAGTCAGTTTTCAGACTGCATGGATACAGGCTGCATGTTCTTTGTTTGATCCACCTGGGAAGCCATCGACATGTTGTCCTTCACTGTAGTATGGACATTCCATTGCTGCCACCTAACTGCACCAGCTGACTCACTGAAAAGAAAATCTAGTCATGCAGCCTTGAAATCGACCCAATGCAACTTTCCGCTCAGTTCAACGTGCCATGTTACATAGGCTGATATTGAAATTGGAACTTGCCACCATTTTATTAACAAATAAAACTATCCGAGTATCAGAACTGAAAGCAATATAACATTATGGGAAAAAAAACTTGCCTTGATCCATCCTTCGGTGACAGCCTTCCAGAAACTGATATTAGATCTTATGGTGTCTAGAATGAGCAACTTACAGTCACCATCTTTGTTTGCATTGGCTAACCTGAAGGATAAAAATTAACAGATTAACAAGGATTATTCAAGAATGTTGTAAATGCCTGCAAATCCCTCACTTCTTGGGTAAATGTGTTCAAATTAAAAACAAACAAAAAATACATCGGTCCTCGGACCACTTGTGTCGCCTGCCGTCACGGTTTGTGAATGATAGGCCTTACATGACCTTTGACCTTGATATGTGACCTTTGACTTGATATGTGACCTTTGACCTTGATATGTGACCTTTGACCTCAAACAAATGAGGGTTTGCATGTAAACTCCATAAACCAGGTTTGGTTCCAATTGAACTTCAACTTTTCAAATGAGGTAAATTTTACATTTTAAGCCTATTTTACAACTTGACCTCATAACACATGACCTTTTACCTTGGTATGTGACCTTTGACCTTGGTATGTGGCCTTTGACCTCATCAACAAATGGGGGATGCCATGTTGCACCTGTGACCCAAGTTTGTTTTAAATCCATCGAAATATGTGGACATTACAAGCAAATGTTAACCCTTTTTCACAACAACAGACAACAACAACAGACATCAACAGTGGACAAAGTGATCCCTATGTGTGTGACACAAAAAGGATTTTACATTTGGGTGAAGTGAAACCTTTTTGTATTCCACGAATCAAACATTCAATTTGGCTCAAGAATATTCTCACACAACATCAGCTATATCTGAAAGAGGTCTTGTCCTTAAATTTTTTTTTTCAGAAGATTAAAGTTAATGACAACATCTGTTCTGACTTTCTGACAGCGGCAACAGAACATTTTTCAAAGCAGAGGCCAAATTGCTTCTGGTGTCCAGTGGCTGGGATTTTTTTTTTAAATTGGACCAAATTTTGTTCCAAAAGAGGGGCCATTGGCCCTGACCCCCGTCCCCCATTTTTCTAACTTGGCTAGGGTTAGAATTACAATTAAAATAGCATCATGCTTTCTAATTAAAGTATCTTTTAATCGCCATTTCTTACCCGGGTCTATGTTGCGGAGTCGAGACTGCGGTAGGTGGGTGCATGGAATGAAGGTCCAGATTGTCTCTTAGTTCAATGATTATCTACAGAGGAAAATTAACACATATTGACAGATGTGGCAGATGATATATTGGAAACAAAGTGGTTAATCTTAGGCATGTGGCGATGAACAGAACTATTTGTACTTCATTAATGCTGATCTTAACATTTTTGTAATCTTAGTTGCATTTCATGATCCATCACCAATTTCATGGTTAGATTATAAGGACACAAACAAGTCATCAAAATTTGTTGTTTTATTTTGGGAATGCTTGATCATGAATTTGAATATTAGACTGAAATGTTATCCTTTTTGAATATTTATTAATCTTTCCCTGGAGATGGCCAGCGCAAGCAAGTGCTGAAAAAATAAAAACATGTACACTTGGCCCGACTCGAACCGGCAACCTCCGTACTACTAGCACGGCACTCTTACCAATTGAGCTACAGGCCAGGGTTTGTAGATGCGATAATATCAGCAACATGGTGTTTAGTCCAAAAGGTTTCATATAATCCTTACTGCTAAATAAATTAAAGCTTCCAGACACCACTTGGTAATTACACAACAATTTTGCCAAAAGAAAAGTGGTATAATGCATAAAAAATAGCATTCCCTGGAAAGCAATTGTGATCTACAGTTTTGGTTTTTGAAATGGGAACCTTATAATTTTTAAAAAGTTTGTTAATCAAACCTCAAACAATACCAAATGCATCAATTTCAAGAGATCCATAGTAATTGTATTGTATAAATATGTAATTAACTTTGCAATAAAACTTTTATCATTACTTAATTTGTTGCTGTAATGTTACCGGCACTTTTTGATGAAGTACAAATAAGAAGAATCTCATAATTTAAGACGCAGCTTGTTTCCTCTTCAAATGTTTTCATTATTTCTTCAAAGTTTCAAAACTAAACATAATACTGCCTACATCCCTTTGTTTCTGTTTCTTTCTTACAAGGCATTGGAAAGGGGGAAAAAAATTGGGACATAGCTCAATAAAAATTTTGAGAAACGTAAGAAAATCATGTGATGACTTTAAAAAATGCAATTTAAAACAAACAAAAAATTGTCCACAAAATGCTACATTTACTATTTCTTGTGGTTAGAAACCAAATGCTATTTTTTCACACCCCAGAGCTTTATTATTCCCAATAATGTTGAACAAACAATTACTAGCTAGCTGCGTAATTTTCCTGACATATTGTTTTGTAGTTACCAGGAAGACAAATACTGTTTCTTCTCTGTCCTTTCGACTTACCTCGTGCATCATTACGGTGACGGACTGAAGGATGAACTTGACTGCAACTGGCAATCTCCAACTCGGCTGAATTCAGTAATCTGTAAGGTTGCAGTACGGTGCCTATTGCCCAATAACATACACAAAAGGTTGTAAAGGATCTGCTTTGAATTCTTCATTATGCCAGACATTGTTTTGGTTCAGTTTTAATCTCATTCCCACTTAAAGGTTTAGTTAACGGATGTTGATTCAAATCAGATTGGCATTGTAAATTTGTTTCAAAATTAGTCCTAAAATATAAAATCGATGTAACCTATCTGGTTTCCGGCCAATTTTGCAGTAAACTTTTAAGAAAGTAACTTCTGGAATGAGTGTTAGAAAGTTCATTTATGAAAAAGGTTGCACTTATTGGAAATACACTGGTTTTATTTTTTTTATTTTGTTTACTCATAATAAAACCATAAGTACAAATAAGGGCTCCTTGCCGAAAATGCCCGACCGCGCGCAGACAGAGGTAGTGGGAGTCCCAGCGCACTGCCTCTCCACAGATAAACCCAGGAGGGAGCGTCGTAAAATCGACGATTATACACGCATCGATGAACAACCCATGCCTTCAATGCCTTGCCTAGTAAAGCCGTCACTCTCAAGTGAACTCCTCCCACTATTATTGTTATCTTATGTGTATAACGGGGGTCGTTAACTGATGCTCGTATCAACGATCCATAAATCAATGGCAAGAATAAATTCGGGATTTTATTGATGTCGAACTAACCCTTGAATGACATCTTTGTAAACAATCAAGGAATCTCATACAAAAAGAAACTTCACACTTGTATCATTTTGTTATTTATCATGCCATAATGTTGTTTTCTATAACATTAAATGAAATTTTCATTTACTATAGCTATACCTAGCTAACTTACCGTCGAAGACGATCGAGCACGGCTTTTTTAACCAAAAAATTAAAAAATCTACAAGCACACTTTTCATTCCGTTCTTTTCCATACCAACGTATTTCTAATTGTATATTGATTAGTTGTTAGAGTCGATGTTGATTAATATTACATTTTAAAGCCCGAGAGGTGAGATCAAGTCGAGTTAAAGAGGCAAGAACAAACGTCTCCGAGTGATCGATCAAACCTGCTCACCCTATATCCCACAACGTGTTTCCCAAGTTTGTAATAATGTTTGCAACTTGACTTATTTACTATAATTTTTTCGTAGGTTCACAAATACTGTGGCAAAATACACCAGTATGAGATGTCAAATATATCTACAACGTTGATTTACTATAGATTGATATTAAAGAGGATGCATAAATCGCAAAATAAATCACAATTCTGCATTTTTATCGGACGATCAATTTGTAAAATCTTACACATGCCCTGGGTGCAATTAATAATTAAATGACTTTGCATGGCTATGTGCAACTGTGTCTTCATGTGTGAAAGTTAGAAATCGCTCGAGTAGGGAAAAAGCGCTATCCATACAAAATATGATAAAGAGAATAAGTCAAATGAAAACAATCGTGTTCCTGGCTTATTACTTAACAACTTGCAGGTTGTGGAAAATATATCGCGATCACGATTTTAGCTTGGATTTGCGCCAATTCATTTCGAACTTCATCACTATTACCAAGGTTTTTTATTGTTATTATAATTAGGTCTATAAATCTAAGTTTCCCTAAAAACATGACGAAAAGAAACACTCGATGTGATTTCCCAAATATTTCCCGGAGTGCACATTTGCTAAACATCGTGCATCTCTGCGCTGCATCAAATCCCGTTTAAAAATGATCTCTTTATCCTAATGCTGTGACATTTCCAATAAAAATTTCGCAGTTTCTAACCATTCCTATTGTGTATGACATACTCTCGTTCACTTTTTCGTCAACGGGGAATACCCGGGAATTCTGGCTCGTCCCCTAATCCTACTAGGCTGCATGGGCTTGAAATTCGCACCCCTTTAATTGTCTACCGTTGCACTATTATTGCGCTAACATTTGCAAGTCAGGAAAGCAATTTTCTATGAAAATGTCATCCCAAAAAAAAGCTGCCCTAGCGTCTGCATGTGTTGTTTTCATCCATAAGTTTTTGTCCTCACTAAGGCCTATAACTGATTTTTACAATTTTCACGACTGGGCGAACTTGATTTTTTTTTAAAAAATAGAAAATAAGAACTGCCAACTCGCCCCTCCCCCGCCGTAATTGCAACAAGGGGAATCCGCGGGTGAACGCAATTAGGAAATCTGTATTATAAAACATCCACAACAATCAAATCACGTTGTGATTTGTCTGAGAGTATACTGCGATTATTATCCAAAAAATGGTAGAGAAACACGGATTTTGTCAAGCGCAAGGTTTATTTACCACC
This sequence comes from Ophioderma brevispina, assembly GCA_023653785.1. Classification (NCBI taxonomy): domain Eukaryota; kingdom Metazoa; phylum Echinodermata; class Ophiuroidea; order Amphilepidida; family Ophiodermatidae; genus Ophioderma; species Ophioderma brevispina. The sequence continues at coordinate 26,775 of JAMKCH010087593.1, read as the reverse complement.
CTCATTTTACGTTTTGGTAAGTTTGCCATGCTTTTTCTCTAAAACAGAAATGTAATTTGTCACATAAGTTTTCGAGGCTGGAAAATTCCCTTGTGGTGTCTATGCCACGGTCACGCCAGCTTTTATTAATTAGGTTTGTGCCTAGTACGCCAAGTAGTCAAGAGGACTAATTGAATGTTTCTCGGATAATCGTTCGAGAAATGTTTTTGAAATACCTTGTAATTTTTTCATATTCAGATGGTTCAAACTGACTTCTTTTTTGTTTTTATTTTTTATCCAAGTTAACCAAGCAAAATATATGTATCGAGTACAGAACTACATTTTATCATTCTGCTGTATGTACGATTACCCGCAATAGAGTAAACTCATGAGGAAATGCACATCTATAACGGAATAACCAAACAAAGTTGATATTATTTTTCTGTTTGCGATAGTTTATTGTTGCTTTGTTTCGGTTTTATTTTTTGGTTTGGATTTTCATTGAGGTTTAAGTCTACAAAATACGCTGCCAGTGCCGTTCCCGCACGGATTTTTCATGATACGATCACCAAAACCGTTAACAGGGACCAAGAAAAATAAATTTATTGCTATCTCAATAAAGGACTTTAAAGATGTTAGGCCTAAAGTGTTATGTCGTAGGGGAATGTGGCCATCCCTTAGTCGGAAACGGTGAAAACAAATATATAACCTATATTAATCTTGATTTATTATAGTAAACTTGAGTGGAAACTAATTGCACACAATGCATTTCTTCAAAAAATGTTCAATTAATATAATTTTTTTCAAAAACTTGACTCAAGTGGCTTGAAGTGGTTGAGTGACGCCAGGGAAGTGGATATTCGATCGAGTCGGAATTTGAATCGGGTCTGACCCCTCGAAATTGATGCCAAAATTGCTAACCCCAGATCCCTACACAGCACATGCAATTACATTTTAGTTAGTAAATAAGAAACTATATGCATGTGATTTAATTAATCGCATCTGACCAAAAATATGATTAATTTGTGAGCACCCGTGGCACCGATCGGTAGTGAAATGCGTGCCTTACATATCCGCAGTTTCGAAGCAACGGGCCATTCGCAATCATCACGGCGCGTGGGCCAAAAGGCTGAGCGATGATCCTTGTGCAGTGCTAAAGATTTAGTTACTTTTCCCACATGACACTCTTAATTTATCGCCATCGGGTACTTTTTTTTGTATCGCAACGGCAAACTATCGTTAAAATTTAAAAAAAATTATTGTAATAGGCAATTGTTGATCAAGATTCAAGCCGACGGGCATCAGTCCGCGTGTTCAATCACCATGTTTGTCTTGTGTATTTTTTAGCTTATTTTTTTCCATTTACAACCACAAATATGAAAGGACATATTTATCATTATAACAACGTTAGCATTTTATTTCAATGTCTTTTTCCCACTTTTTTTAAATAATTTTAAAATACTTTCGGCTTCATTTTTCTGTTTCAATTAGGTGTTTGTTTTGTGTTTACTTCTAATAACAATATAAATGAGAATGTGTTTTTGGACCAGTGCGTTCATCATGGGTTGAAAATACGGGGCTAATAGTAAATAGACTGCACTAAAATGAACAAATGTAAAGGAAGCTTAATAGATTTAAAAAGGCAGTAGAATTGTCCCGGCATTTGTCTTTTTTATCTTGTATATTTTTACTCAAGCAACACAACTTCAATGACAGCGAATAGATTACAACCACAATGAATGCATGTATTGTTGTTTCAATCTTCCCTTTCATCGGCAAATCCTTTGGCCCTGACTGCTATCAAAATAGGGGAATTTCATGAAAATTTATCGGCCGATGTTCAGCCGGGTGCTGATCAAAATTGGGATTTTGCCCGATTCTACTCACTTTAGGATTGCTGCAGATCTTAACGAAAATAAGCAACCTGAACACTGAATCAACAAAATCAACTCTTGTAATTATTTGCGGAGAAATCATAAGTTTTCGCCCTTGCCTATTCGCAATTGCAAATCCTTTTATGAGCAAATCAGGATCAGGCGCATTCCGTTTTCCTTACGGACCGCTCTATTTTAGAGATAACCCCCAGGCCCATGAAAACGTTCATCACGGTAGAAGTTACTTTTTTTTTTACTATCCCTGTCTAAATTTTCCCGGGAATCATTAAGTAAAGCGGGCATATATGTTGTAACAGTGTGGTTTTGATTACTTTAACCCATTTTCAGTTATTTAAATGAGAAATCGGGCCGCTTCCACAACTTAAAACTCATGTTTAAAAAATCATGCTTCGCCTATCCTCGCTGCCCGTAGGCCATCGTGAATTAACAACTCCGTGCATCCTCTCCGTACATGATCATAACAGGAGGTGATCATAAACAACATCTTGGTTGAGAGACTCGTACATTGCCAAATAATATATCATCTGTACAGCATTGTAACTCCAATGATATAATTTCACCGCTAGGTGATCCCGGTATGTGATTGAAAAGTCAATAACTATGAGTATGAATGACAGTTCATTTGGCATATAGTGCTTCTGCATCAGTGCACAAGTCAGGATCCGCGCGCACCCAAGATATTGATTAATGAACAATCTATACTCGCCGAGGACTTACCCAGGACAAAAGAAAATTGGACTCAGGAAGGAGTACGGACCACGCGCGCTGTGCGGTGCACTGTACTTTCGTCAAGAGCCCTAAGGCAAACAACAAACAGTAAATACTTTCAGGCCATGCAATTTTAGTACAAAATTTTAAACATGTCTAATAGTCTGTTTTTTTCTTCAAAACGCATTGCCGATGGGTAGAATTCATTTGGAGGGGGATGTGTTGAGAATAAAACTAAAAAGCCATATTAACGGATGAAATGCTAAACTTTGTTCAATAGAATACTAGCTTTAACCCATCTTACATGAACCTTTTTTGTATCGAATATGTAAAGGCTTCATACCATATTCAATTGAAAGATTGTCGTATGAAGTCCGAGACACGCTAATCATTCCTTTGTTTGGCGTCAACAAAGAACGAATTAAGTTCATGGACATCAATGCTGGGTGTAAGGAGGATTTAGGCACGTAAATATGGTAGTCCTGTCATGATTGACCAAAACTCTAAAGTACTTAAATGATGGGACCAACTGCCAAATATTATAGCTGGAACAAGACGAATAATGTAAAAGTATCAGATTCTTATTTTCCTTAGTGACGTAAAAAAACTTTGATGAGTAATAATTAATGTATTTGTATCGCTTTTCTTATGTTTAATACCATATTTTTGTTAAAGTTTTGGTGTTTGAATTAATTCAGCAGCGCATTTGCCTTTAAATATTTTCTTTCATGAAAAAGGGACATTTTTTAATTATGCCTATAATCTATCCGATGTCCGTGACATCGAATTTCTATTGTACTGAATGTGTAAAGTATACAACCCTTACATGAATGGAATCTTCGACACACGCCCCAAAACTTTTATGAACTACACCAAAAAAATCCTACTATACTTATTTGCGTAAGTGGAAATCAGCACTTATGGCGTCCTGGCTTGAATGTTGACTAGCTGATTATACTCCTGGCCATAATTTCTTGGACAGTTTAGCATGTACGTACGCCCCCGCTTTCCCGCCAAAACAGTGCACCACCCGGTTGCACGTAGACGCAGATCAACTAGCAACGCACACTTTGTTATGACGCAATTAAATTATCCCTCAATTATAGATAAGCTATACAAAGTTATCTTAGTATCAACCATCAATCATTCAGTTCTTTATTTTACTGGTGATATAAGCTCAGGGGTTAGTTTCAGGTTGGTCATCAATCCCTATTGGCACTGGGTCAACTGACTGTTTTGCACAAGCAACTCTCTCTGTGTCAAAGAAAAAAAACAACAAAATGTTTCATCAATAAGCCATGTTTTTAGAAATTTGCCCACTAAAAGAACCTTGGGCACTATAATTTCGAATACTACCCCTATCACAATTTTTAATTTAAGAAATAAAGGGTAATGTTCATGTTCATTCAAGAATAATGTGTCCGAGGCAAATAAAAACTGATAATGGGCGAGGTGAAGCCGAGACCCATTACCAAATGTTTTTTACTGCCGAGGACACATTCTTCGGCATAAACATGGATGGACAATCGCACCCTTTGTTCTATACCCAAATAATACAGAAAAAAATGCAATTTCTTACTAAAATGGAACCTTTGTTTACTCTTCATAGCACTTGCCCTGTTTCTCTCGCGGAGGTTAGCCGGTGCGCCTATAATGATGGTGACATGCGCCGAAATTATGTTCGCTTTGCATGGGCTATCGCGACCCATTATCGCGAATACTGGGCAGTAAACTAATCACTCAAGAGTGCGCTTTTGAATAATGGGCAGTAAAGGTAATAGAATTATGATTATAGTACCCTTCTGTGAAAGATTTAGGTCAGGTCTCTCTTTGCTGTGTCAACGCCCAAACAGCAATAGTTTTGGAAATTAAATAGTCAGGGATGCACCTGGGTTAACTGTTTTCACTTTGAAAACATTACTAAGTACTAAGTCGTCAAAACTCATTCTTACTGTAGTTTATGAGCCACGGCATTATGCTCCTCATCGCTAACCACCTCTGGTATGCAGGCGATGATCTCTCTCTGCACACTCTCACAAGATATCTCCACCATCTCCAACATCTTACCAGTCATCTCCTGTTAATTGTAGGTGAAATACACAATTTTAAGCAATAAAGCCAAGAAAAAAAGAAGTTTGTCTCAGAAGACCACACACATTTTGTTTAAAAATGTTCTTTTGGCGCATATTTTTTGTTTGCTTAGGTTTTTACTCACTTGAAATATTTTCTTCTAAATTTTCAGAAAACAAATAAAAATTCGGCCGAAAAAATGAAAAAATGGTTTAAAAAATCCTGCATTAGCATTTAAAAAAAAAAAAAGAAGTGCATTTTGCATTTGTCACATTTCTTCTGAGACATAACTTTTTTTTGCCTAATCAGCAGTATTATTAACAAATAACACATACTTGTTTTAACAAATAAGCAGGTCTTCTGCAATCACTATAAGTTACAATATGCTCATTCACCAAGGACACAGTTCAGTGGGTTGTACTTGTACATACATTGACATGAACCGACCTTGTGTGATTGGGTATCCTATATCATACCCAAAAAACAGGGGTGTATTTTCTAAATACAATGGTGAATGAAAGCTACTGAACTGTGCCAAGGGAATTGAGATTTTACTAGCTCATAGTGAATTGATAATTATAAAATTGTGTATAAATGATTATAATTATGTGCAATTTTATAACTCTTTAAATGTACATTATCATACATACTACATTACATTTAAATTGTATCCCACATTTTGTTGCTAAAATTGACCACATTGTCACTCATTATAGCACTGGCAAAAAGGGTGCATTTCTAAAATGGTTTGAGAAAAAATAATAAGGTGGGGGTTTGATCTCCTCAAATACCATAGTACCTACTAAGGTCCTTTGGTGCAAGAGTAATCAAAATTAGACCAGGGATCTGTGGGGTAGATGATACTGACAATGACAGAATCTGTTATTACCTTATCTTCTTCTGGCTAAAGAAACCAAGGATTCTAAATGAGATGTCTGATAGTTTTAGGTTCAAATTCGGATCAGAGAAGCTTTCTCCTTTTCTTCTCATCTTTTCTGTTCAGATAAAGGGTGCAATTTTAAAAGGGGTGGGGGAAATAAAAGTACTTGGGAAATGGGACTTTGTGCATTTTTTGGTCTCAGTACTTTGTGGTTTTGTAGGGTGCGAGGGATGGGGTTATATAAAGAAGTATGTTACTGCCATGTCAAAGAATTTCTATTAAGGTATTAAAACATGATTCACATCTTATATAAATTGGTAGAGATGATTATGCTATGACAGTATAACAACATAGAAGATTACTTACTTTACTGTTAATGACCCTGTCAAGCCATTTAAACTGGTTCAGGATCAGCTTTGGTAGATTGGACGAATCAGAGTAGTCAAACATACTGCTGCAAATTGAAAACATTTTACAGATTTAATTCTATATTGTGACCATGCAGGGGCTTCATCCTGTGATTAAGTTACTACTTTTACATGAATTCCATTAATTTCCTGCCTAAGGGCACATAAACATTGCTTTTTTTTAGAAAAACAGAAGAGAGGACTGTAAACATGGACTTTTGACTTCAGGAGAGTAAAGCACTCTTAATTATTGTTAATGTGTGCATGTGCCCACCTGGATTATACTTAAATATATCCAACAATTATGCATACTAGTTTTGTACAAGGAAAAATGCATAGCTCCCAAAAGACTAGGATATGAAACACTTGCAAAAAGGGCAACACGATTGTCTGCTTCACATTGAACAAACAATAGAACAGCTGGTTTAATACATATTCCTTGTTTTCCTTTATTGGTATCACATACCAATCCAATACTACATGAACACAACCACCAGGACTCTGAGAGGCAATTTATATGAAAAGCATTTCACAGTCTGTTAAGATTGTCTACTTACTCTTCATTGCCCATGAATTCAGGAAGCTTTTCCAACAACATGTTAATTAACAATGGCTGCAAAGTGATGATAGAGAGAAAAAGGTGTATTGGAAGTCTCAATTATTATGACAAAACCAGAATAAAACAAAAATATAAACGGCGACACATTTTTGACAACTAATTGAGATTAGCTGTAACTACCTCTCATGATGGTCGTCTGAGGTCGAAATGACGATGATGATGATTCAGATAATTTGTTCAAAATACCCAGCCTGCTTTACATGCATGGCTTCTCGAAAAACCATGTTACGATGGCAGCATCTTTTCATTCCCCATACATCACTCGTGAATTAGGAAAATCACACAGCTAAAAATAGTTTAATTTACACGCAGTAGTGCGATTATTGTCGTTTTTCATTAGTTTGGAAGATGGAAAAGTAGGAAAACAACTAAAAATATAACATTTGCTAACAATTAGGACTTAGGAGTAAATTTGCCAGTTATTTAACATCTCAGTATGAAAATTCTTGGTGGGTGGACAGATACATTTTAGCCCAGCGTGCCAGGCAGGACTGAGGTCCATCTGCCCAGCAAATGCACCTGGCACTGCCTACCATAGCTACATCCCTGAAAAATACACTGCAAACTACTTAAGGGATCATGGTGATGGTCATTAATTCAAATTTTCATGTTTTTCTTCAAAAATAATGAAAAAAAAACTAGAATTTCGCCGTTCTCGGCTTTCAGCTGTGGGCTGCTTCATGACCTTTAACCTTGGCATATGACCGTTGACCTCATCAACATATGAGGGGTCCCTTGGTGCACCTATTACACAAGTTTGGTTTCAATTGAGGTCAATTTTACATTTTAGCCTATTTTTCAACTTGACCTCACATGACCTTTGACCTTGACACATGACCTTTGACCTCATCATATGAGGGATCCCATGGTGCACCTATGACACAAGTTTGGTTCCAATTTAACTTCAACTTTTCAATTGAGGTAAATTTTTAAAAAAATTAACTCAATTTAAAAATCCACACATACACATGCACAACGGATTGCTAAGTGGTCCTCGAGCTATAGCTGGCGGCCCACAAAAAGATAACCAAGAACTGAGGATATAGCTTCCTCATTTTGTCTACTATCCAGACAGTGGCATAGTGGTTGTATATTTACTCCAGTACTGTCCAGACCATTTCCAACTTTCTCACCTGTAAATCATCTATTCCTAATAGCAATCTCATCAGGCTGTCTTGACTACCTCCTCTTGCACTGTTAGAAGAAGAATAATGATTTTAAACATTGCTTTAATGGAAGTGCCTAAGCTTCCTTCATCTGAGAATGACCCTGGTTCCACTAGGCATAAGTCAAAATTCAATTTTAACCTTTATTTCCGATACAAAAGTGATGGAGAGCCATAAATTATTTAAAGTGTGTGGGAAAGCCAGGGCAGGAAAAATACATATTTCCCAGGAAGATTAGTCACATTTCCCATGGATTTCCCACCATTTTTTATGTATTTTTTTGTCTGAAAGTCAAAATTTCCCTCCAAATGGTCAAAATTTCCAGGGAAGGAGCTTCCTAGATCCCCCAATTTTTCCCATCATGGGGAAAGCTGTCATCAAGTTATCTTGGGACAAATTTGAATGCAGCTAACTCATCAGACGGGCTGAAATGCAGTGCTGAAGGGCCACCTGTAGCCCATTAATTTGCGTTGACACCAACAAAAAGCAACATTCCATTTCAACTTTCTAGGACAAAATTGAATAGCAATTATAGTAAGTGAGATTGTTTACATTGAAAATTTGATTGTGAACAGGTTGAAATTGAATGGTAATTTTCACCTACAATCTGAGCCAAAACTATTGGAACCATAGTTATATAAAAAAAACACTTTGATATCTTGTTCAAAATGCCCCTCTACTTCGGACTAGTATTAAATCCTAGACATCTGTTCTCCCCTTCAAGGAAGAACTCAAAGCTGCTTGGTGGGAAACAGCAGGGATGCATGGACAGCAGTTTGAGCTTTTCAAGACAAATTGCCATGATTTCCTATATAATTATCCGAGTTGGAGAAATACAGCAAGTACTCAAGCCAAAAGAGCAAAGGGTGTTCTAACACACTTCAACTAAGACTCTTGGTGTAAACTGGGGTCTTTAAACACTCAAGCTGCCAAGAACAACCTCAATGATTTATACTCTGGGCCATAATTTATTGGACATAACAAATGTGCGCGTTGCTCATTGCATGTACGGCGTCTACGTGCAACATGACGGTGCACCGTTTGGCGGGGAAGCGGGCGTACGTTCTAAACTGTCCAAGAAATTATGAGCCAGAGTATAGTCTTGCACTTCTTTGATAATCTAGAGTCAGTCACAATTTTGTCAAATTTTTATGTGAAACAATCAAAATTAAAGAAAAGGACTCAGAAGTCACTATTCACTAAAAATGGTTACAAGGTAGTGAGAAAATAAAGTATGAAGTTTTATGGAACAACAACAACACAATTCTTTCAAATCAGGTTTTTACATTACATTCGATCAGGTCAGGTTTCCTTTGAGGGCCTGCTACCTGTCCCAGGGCCGAGTTGTCAGCGGCTAAACCGTCACCCCTATTGGGTTTCTAAGGAAATCTGATGAGGGTAGCTGGTTACCCTGGTAGAATGAAAAAGAAGATCTACCTGCAAGGGCATCAGCTCTGGAGAGCTAATGGCAGCCATCCAGCACATGCTGCCTTGCATGGTTGGCTTGGTTGCCCAAAGGCTACAATCATCGAAAAAAATATTTGGAACACTTGATGCAATATATTGGAATCATTGCCATGTTCACAGATGAGATCGAATTTGGGTAAGTCATTGTTCTTTAGAAAGCAGAGGTCTTCCCTTTTACCAAATTCTTCCCCACTCCCCATCAATCAATGTTGGGGGCCTGGCGAAGCTGTTGACAACAATGACTCGGATCAACATTGAATTGGGGGAGAGGGGTCGGGTCACCTTTTCCTAAATCGGTCAAAGTGATCCAACATTTTTTTCGAGGATTGTAGGCTCTTCGCCGAACACTTAGATTGCATGTCAGGAAGGGCATCCGGTCAATGAAGAGAGAAAAAGGTGTATTGGAAGTCTCAATTATTATGAACACAACCAGAAAACAACAAAAATATCAACGGCGACACATTTTTGACACCTAATTGAGATTAGCTGTAACTACCTCTCATGATGGTCGTCTGAGGTCGAAATGACGGATGATGATGTGATGATTGCATTCAGATAATTTATTCTCAAAACATACCAGCTGCTTTACATGCATGGCTTCTCGAAAAACCATGTTACGATGGCAGCATCTTTTCATTCCATACATCACTCGTGAATTAGGAAAAATTAACCGCTTAAAAATAGTTTTTTACACGCAGTATGCGATTATTGTGTTTTTCATTAGTGGAAGATGGAAAGTCAGGAAAACAACTAAAAATATAACATTGCTAACAATTAGGACTTAGGAGTAAATTTGCCAGTTATTTTTGTAGATTTTAAAAAAAAAATTTCCTTGGGGGGGGACCAGATTACATTTGCCCGCGGCCAGGCAGGACTGAGTCCATGTGCCCAGCCAATGCACCGGCACTGCCATACCAGAGCTCCATCACCTGAACATAACTGCAAACACTTAAGGGATCATCGGTTTATGGTCAATCTTCAATTTTCATGTTTTTCTTCCCCAAAAAATAATGAAAAAAAACCTAGGAATTTCCCGTCTCGGCTTATAAGCTGTGGGCTGCTCATGACCTTTTTAACTTGGCATATGACCTTTGGCCTCATCAACATATGAGGGTACCTTGGTGACCTATTTACACCAAGTTGGTTTCAATTGAGGTCAATTTTACATTTTAGCCTATTTTCAAATTACCGCACAGACTTTGACTGGACACAGACTTTGACCATCATAGAGGGATCCCATGTCACCTATTGAAACAAGTGTGGTTCTTCCAATTGAACCTTCAACTTTTCAATTGAGGTAATAAATTTTAAAAACAATTAACGGTCAATTTAAAAATCACACATACACATGCACAATCGGATTGCTAAGTGGCCTCGAGCTAAGCTGGCCGCCCCAAAAAGATAACCAAGAAACTGAGGATATAGCTCCTCATTTTGTCTACTATCCCAGACAGTGGTCATAGATGGTCGTATATTTACTCCAGTACTGTCCAGACCATTTCCAACTTCTCACCTGTAAATCATCGATTCCTAAGAGCAATCTAATCAGGCTGTATTGACTACCTCCTCTTGCACTGTTAGAAGAAGAATAATGATTTTAATTGCTAGTGGATAGTGTAGCTTCCTTCATCTGAGAAGACCTGGTTCCACTAGGCATAAGTTAAAATTCAATTAACCTATTTCGATTACAAAAGTGATGGGAGATCCATAAATTATGTAAATGTGTGGGGAAGTCAGGGCAGGAAAAATCATATTTCCCAGGAAGATTAGTCACATTTCCCAGGGATTTCCCACCATTTTTTAGTGTATTTTTTTGTCTGAAAAAAGTCAAAATTTCCCTCCAAAATGGTCAAATTTCAGGGAAGGAGCTTCCTAGATCCCCAATTTTTCCCATCATGGGGAAAGCTGTCATCAAGTTTCTTGGGACAAATTCGAGAATGCAGCTAACTCATCAGACGGGCTGAAATGCAGTGCTGAAGGGCCACCTGTAGCCCATTAATTTGCGTGGACACCAACAAAAAGCAACCTTCAATTTCAACCTTCTAGGACAAAATGGATTAGCAATTATAGTAAGGGGATTGTTACTTGAAAATTTGATTTTGAAAGGTTGAAATTGAATTGTAATTTTCACCCTACCAATCTGAGCCAAAACTATTGGAACCATAGTTATATAAAACAACACTTTAATATCTTGTTCAAAATGCCCCTATACTTCGGACTGTGATTACAACATCGACATTGTTTCTCATTCCAAGGAAGAACCAAAGCTGCTTGGGGGGAAACAGCCAGGGATGGCATGGACAGCCGTCGAGCTTTTCATTTTTTTTTTTCTTTTTTTTTTATTTTATTAACAAATTGCCATAGATTCCTAATATAATTAAGTACGAAGCAGTTGGAGACGAGGAAATACAGCAAGTACTCAAGCCAAAAGAGCAAAGGGTGTTCTAACACACTTCTATGGCAAGCCTAAAGGCCATAACGTATAATTGCCGAAACGCGTTGCCGAAAGTAGCAACGGGGTTGCGACATTTCGGCAAACGCGTTGAGACATTTCAGCACCGCGTGGCGGTGTCGGCCAATCAAAAATATGAATCTGTGAGTATTTCAAAACAAATAGACCCACCAACGCGTTGCTAGATCCTTTTGCAAAGCGTTGCAACCGTTCCACAACGCGTTGCGAGCTTCACGCCACGCCGTGTTAAGTTCGCAACGCGTTGCTAAGGTTAACAAGCCATAAGGGACATTAAACCGTATGCCGCAACGCGTTTGAGAGAAAGTCGCAACGCGCGTTGACACATTTCGGCAACGCGTGGCGACTTTCAGAACCCATGCGACATTCAGCAACGCGTTGCGCCATTTCAGCAACGCGTTTTTGCGGTTGTGTCAGCTAATCAAAATCATGAATTGTCTTGACGTATTTCAGAAAATATAAATATCACAACGCGTCTGCGACCTTCACCATTGCGTTGCAAACCTTCACAACGCGTTAGGCAAACGTTATGACCCTTATTGCTCACAACGCGTGGTGAAGTTTGCAACGCGTGGTAAAGGCTCGCAACAACGCGTTGTGAGGGATTGCAACGCGTTTGAAAGACATAAGGGTCATAAGGTATTGTTTTTTTGGTTTTTTTACTTGCAACGCGTTGTGGATCTATCTATTTTTTGAAATACGTCACAGAAAATTCATGAGGTTTGATTGGCCTGCGCCGCAATACGTTGCCGAAATGTCGCAACGTGTTGTACTTTTCACAACGCAGTGCTACTTTCTCACAACGCGTTGCGGCAATACGTTATGGAACCTTATTAGGGCTTGTGGACCTTCGCAACGCGTTGTAAAGCTCAAAACGCGTTGTGAATCTCGCCAACGCGTGTGAAGGCTTGCAAGCAGTTGTGAGTTCCACAAACGCGTGCAGTATTTGGCAACGCGTTGTGGGTCTATTTTGAAATAAGTCACAGAATTAATGATTTGATTGCCGAAACCGCACGCGTTGCTGAAATGTCGCAGCGTGCCGAAATGTCGCAACGCGTTGTAATGGTTTGCAACGCGTTTGCGGCAACGCGTTATGGCCTTTATGGCTTGCCATACACTTCAAGCTAAGCTCTTGGTGTAAACTGGGGTCTTTAAACACTCAAGCTGCCAAGAACAACCTACTCAATGATTTATTACTGCGGCCAATTTATTGGACATAACAAATGTGCGCGTGGCTAATTGCATGTACGGCGTCTCGGCAACATGACGGGTGCGCTGTTTTGTGGGGAAGCGGGCATACGCGTTCTAAAACTGTCCAAGAAATTATGAGACCGAGTATAGTCTTGCATTTGATAATCTAGAGTCAGTCACAATTTTTTCAAAAATTTTATGTGAAAACAATCAAAATTAAAGAAAAGGACTCAGACGTCATATTCACTAAAACAAATGGTTACAAGGTGTGAGAAATAAAGTATGAAGTTTGATGGAACACAACAACACAATCTTCAAATCAGGTTGTTACATTACATTCGATCAGGTCAGGTTTCCTTTGAGGGCCTGCTACCTGTCCCAGGGCGAGTTGTCAGCTCTGGCTAAACCGTCACCCCTATTGGGTTTCTAAGGAAATATGATGAGGGTAGCTGGTTACCCTGGTAGAAGAAAAAGAAGATCTCTGCCAAGGGCATCAGCTCTGGAGAGCAAACAGCGGCCAACCAGCACATGCTGCCTTGCAGGTGCTTGGTTGCCCAAATGGCTACAATCATTGAAAAAAATATTTGAGCAAACCCTTGATGCAATATATTGGAATCAATCCCATGTTCACAGATGAGATCGACTTTGGGTAAGTCATTGTTCGTTATAAAAGCAGAGTCTTCCCTTTACCAATTCCTTTCCCTCCCATCAATCAGTTGGGGCCCTGGGGAAGCTGCTGGCAACAATGACTCGGATCAATTGAAATTGGGGAAGGTGGTCGGTCAACCTTTCCCTAAATCGGTTCAAAGTGTCCACCATTTTTTTCGAGGATTGTCGCTCGTCGCCCCATTGCCCCAGTGAAAGATTGGTTCGCAAAGAGAAAAAGCTTCGTGTCGGGAACAGGGGGTTAAGAAAGTAAAGACCAAGGCAAAGAAGAAGAAGGATAAAAGAATAGGAAGAAAAAAAAAGAGTGAAAACAGCGGAAGAGGACACGGGCGGAAAGGGGAAGGGAACACTTTAGATTGCATGTCATGAAGGGCCTCCTGGTCAATTATCTTTTGTCTCCGACTCAATCCCTCCACACAGCTGTATTGCTGATGTTCAGTGTAATCTGGCCCACCACCCGTTTAGCGGTGACAAAATCGATTAAAGCTTTGGTTTAACTTATTGGCAATGCATACAAGTTTATGCATTTGAGTATTGCCCCTCATAGATTTGGTAGTAATATGGCCCTACTCAACTCTCACCAGCTGTTTGCTGTTACAGTGGGTATTCAGCTGTATTGAAATCTATTAATAAAAATAAAGATTAACTCAGATAATAAATATTAACAAATCTTTCAACTCGGATATATAAGTACCTTACATGTACCTATATTATAAATCCTTCAAGTTCCATTTTGTCCAAAAAACAACATCAATTCTTAAAAAAAACACACAGATTCACTAGATTGCATGTGTTGTCTGCAATCATTAGCATTGTAATCATAAACATTAAACCTTTGATCTCTGGATGACCTTTGACTGGCTGGCCTCATTTGAATTTTTTACATGTTCTGATTACAGATGATTTTCACTAAGATTCACTTGAATCAGATCAACAGGAAATATGACAATGATATCATTATCTATATGAAAGAAGTGTTCAGGACTAATTATTGCCGTTTTCTTAAACCTTTGCAAGGTTGTCCCAGTTTGTTTCATAATTTCTTCTCCATAATACAATTAGGTCTATAGCGTATAATGCTAAAAATTATTTTACTTACTAGCTACCTTTCAATCTGGTCCTGACACTGGTCCCAAAGTCATTTACCAACCTACACCATAGATTGAGAAACAAAGTCAAACAATCACTATCATTTGTAAGGTTTTGGTGCACAAATTACATTTCTGGATGCTTTCAGGGTCATATATGCATATATAACACTATAGTTTGGAATCTGTTATTCAGAGGTTTCAAGATTTTTACCCCCAGATTTAAAATCTAGTGCAATCCCTGTTTAGGAGCTTGGTAACTCTAGATATTGATGCAGAGCCCAGATTAATGCAGAATATGGATGCATGCCATGCCACCCACAAGACTCCATATTTTTTTGGAAAATTTAACACTGTCACCCAAAGCACCCTTATTTTTTTGGGGAAAATGTTCACCCGAAGACCCCTATTTTGGGTAAAATGTTCGCAAAATTTCTAAAAGACCCCATTTTTTGAAAAATTTGGTTATCTGAAACCCCTATTGGGGCGTTTTGGCTGTCCCTCTCACTCCAGACCCCTATTTTTTGGAGTCCCCTGTCGCCGAATGCCCTGGGTTTTGGAAGTGCTAGCCTTACACCCATATCACTTTATAAGTGATTGCCCGCCACCCCACCCCGCCATTGGTGAGTATGCCACGTATATAGCTACATATTTAAATATAGAATTATCATTGAGTGACCACAAAAGGTATCATTGAAGATCGGTTCATACGTCACACTGTATTGCGTATGCGCATCGCATTACAGTGCTGCATTAAGACATTACTGAAGCTTATTGCGCAAATGCCATACAGCCATAAAGTTTACTTGAGTTGCATTGAATTGAGGCAGGGGTAATCTATCTAAATTCTCTGCCAGAAGTGTGTTCAGAGTTATTTACCGTGCACAAGACGTGAGGTGCGTCACCCGGATCTAATGCCTGGATTGGCTTGTGACGTAGGTTGGCCCATTGGTTAAACGTAACATTAGGCTACTCATAGACTCTGCCCTCTTATGCAGATATTTATGGCTGTCGTTGCCTGCAGCTCTGACAATTCTGGCAGCAACTTTTAGATGAATTTATCAGCAACACAACACCTGCAGCTGCAGCAACATATAAACCATTAAAAGTATCCATTTGAGATCTCGGAATACATCATAAATATCTTTTTCTGTGGAAATTATTACTATTGATTTTTGATAAATTGAACCACCAAACAAAATGCAGACCAACAGCCGTTGTTGCTGCCTCTACATAGAGGCGTGGATGAGTTCATTATTTTGGTATTATGAAAGATCTTGCAGCTGTTATATGGTGTCCAGTCTCTCACTACAGAGTTGCACCAATCATACGGTGTGCTGGCTGATAGTCTTTCACTAAGCCCAAAAACACATACATCAGCCAATAGGCATTTTCCTCATTGCCACAACCCCAGACTTGTGATGTCATTGCTATAGGGGTAGCCCAGAGGGTGTATGAGTCAATCGCACAATGAACCGTTTTTCGGAAATTTCACCTCAGTAGGTCAAGTGATTCCTACAAAATCCTATTCTTACACTAAAACCCAGGACTTTTACGCTCATTTTACGCCCCACAAAGGTAGTAATTTAGAAGTTTTTTTAGCATCATTATGAAATGTTTTGGGGTTCTGAAACTTTGGAACCTTTTTATCCTAAGTACTGACATGAGATTAGTACAGTACAGGAATAGGCACAGCGTTCCAAGCTTGACTTACATTTAGCGGACACGGGTGGTTAAAAAAATATTTAGGGGTTAAAACAGTCAAAATTCTTGACTAACTTAAATGTTTCTAAGGGTAAAATGTCATATATTTTCAGATTTTTGGCACTTAAAACCCATATTTTTTCACTGATTTTGGAAAATTCATTTTTTATGGCCAATTGTGCCAAAAATTGCCGTTTTCGGGTGACAAAAAATTTTGACTTGCTAATTGTCCTTGTGGACTGTTATGAACATGAAAAATCCTAGTAGTGACTATTCTTTATTCTAATCATGTGACAGGGGTACATATGTAATATTTTACATCATTAACTGGGATCACTCTATTCTTTCTTTAATTTTTGTACAACAGGGTTAGAAAGTCTGCGGTCAGGGTGACACTTGATTTGGGGACAAATGCAATTTTCGCCCAATTTCGTGATTGCAAAAGCCATAACTCCTCAAGGAATGACTATGGTGATGCTTCTGTATCTTTTGTTCAGTATTCAATCGCTAAATAGGATATAAACTTGCTTAAGTTGAATGTATGAAAAAACTAAAATATATATGTTACCCTACCCCTAACATTTCGGAGGTGTGAAAATACAGCCTCGCAAAAAAAATCAGTCCCAAAACTGTGAGGTTTAAGGCGAAACAAATATAAACTATGTATAGCCGACCTCCCCATCAGAGCAAGTTTTATATTTGTTTCGCCCTGAGAGTCCCCGTTTTGAAGGACTTCTTTTTTTTGCGGACGATTTTTGCTCAAATTTGAGGACTACGGGCAGAAATATGCCTGTACAGTGCTATGGGAAAAATGTTCAGTTAATATTATGTATTTTTTATTTCAGATTCAGTTTCTCCCAAAATTTCAACCTAGAAAATTATATTTTAAGTAGGATTCTTTCCCTTTAAGTTTCCACCATTCTGTCCACCAAATGTAAGTCAAAGCTGACCACTGTCTAGGAACATTGCAATACATCCTGGATGAATTCAAAACACCCTCTGAGGGGTGGCCAATCGATAGTCTTTGACAAAATGAGCTTGATGCAGGCTTAAAGCAATTACTGTAAGTGGTTATGCTCGTTTTCGCTTTAAGATTGTCAGTTAAAGGCATTATCCTTGTTTGCTAAATCAGAAAATCAAAAAAATCATCAAAATCTGATTTTTGCATGTTTGTATCACGTACATGTTCCTACCCTACCCTGCAAATAATAGGACCAGAAGCTATCTTAGGACAAATACAGAAATTTTTAGGGCGCCGGTGGCGGGACCAGGCCACCAGGCTCATCACACCTCCCGGCGAGCCTGATCGTCTGAAGGCTCCTCCCAAGGCCTGCAGGAGCCATGCCAGACAGAACTGGAAGGCACCCCACAGGTGTCGCCAAAAGGCAACCACCAACAAGTCTCACCGCATCATCCAGAACGACACCAACCCTGTGTGAACGCACGCCGCGACCCCACACCGGTGCAGCGCACTCAGCGGCGGAGTATGCCAAGGCAACAGTTGATGCATGCAAGGCGCCAAAGGATGCACCCCATCCAGCCCCCGCGAGCCCCCCGAGGAGGCCGACACGAGACCGCGCCCCGGCAGCGACTGCCCCGGTGCGCCGATTGAAAGCAAGGCTGCGGCCCACCGTGACGCCAAGGCACCCCGGTGCCGGGCCACGTGACAGCCTCTCTCCATCCAGAGTGATGCCCAGTTCTCTCCCTGCGCATCGACCCGCAAGGCGGAAAACAGAGCCGACGGCCCCGGGCCCGCTGAGCCCCAAGTGCCATCGGTGGAAGAACCGGCCCACAGCGATCAGGTTCTTGGGTGAAAGGCAGCCAAAATGCCCATAAATAAGGGTGACTTTTTTGTAGAAATTTGCTAAACTTTTAAAAAGCGTGTCTTTGGGTGAAAATTTGGAGCTTGGGGCATTCGCTGATAGAGAATGTGCCAAAACGGGTTATTGGGTGAAAGGCAGCCAGATTGCCCATAAATAAGGGTGATTGTTGCCAAATTTTGGGTGAGAAATGGAGAAAACTTGGAGAAAAATATTATATTTACAATTATAGAAGACTGATCAACCGGTTTAGTGACCGCTCCCATTCAAATCAGCTAGCGGTTGCCCGCGCGAAGCGCGGGCAACCGCTAGTGGTAACATAAACATTAAACCTTTGATCTCTGGATGACCTTTGACCTGGCTGGCCTCATTTTGATTTTTTGACATGTTCACCTGATATACAAGATGATTTTCACTAAGATTCAGCTGAATCAGATCAACATGAAAAATATGCAAATGATATCATTATCTAGATGAATAGAAGTGTTCGGACGAATTATTGCAGTTCTTAACCTTTGCAAGGTTAGTCCAGTATTTGATTCATAATTTCTTCTCCATAATACAATTAGGCATATAGCGTTGCTAAAATTATTTACCTTACTGCATCTTCAATATGGTCCTGGACACTGGTCACAAAGTCATTTACAACCTACACCATATATTGAGAAACAAAAAGTCAAACAATTACACTATCATAGTCCATCATTTTTTTAAAGGTTTTGGTGCACAAATTTACATTCCTGGATGCTTTAAGGGTCATATATGCATATATAACAATATAGTTTGGAATCTGTTATTCAAGAGATTCAAGATTTTGACCCCCAGATTTAAAAGCTAGTGCAATCCCTGTTTAGGAGCTTGGTAACTCTAGATATTTGAGTAGCAGAGCCCAGCATTATGCAGAATATGGATGCATGCCATGCCACCCAAAGACTCCATATTTTTTTGGAAAATTTTACCACTGTCACCCAAAGACCCTTATTTTTTGGGGAAAATGTTCACCCGAAGACCCCTATTTTGGGTAAAATTTTCGCAAAATATTCTAAAAAGACCCCATTTTTTGAAAAAATTTGGTTATCTGAAAAACCCCTATTTGGGGCGTTTTGGCTGTCTCTCACTCAAAGACCCCTATTTTTGGAGTCCACTGTCACCGAATGCCCCTGGGTTTGGAAGTGCTAGCCCCATATCCACTTTATAAGTGATTGCCCGCCCCCCCCACCCCCGGGCCATGGGTGATGTATGCCAGTTAGTATACTACATATTTAAATATTTAATTGATCATTGAGTGACCACAAAAGGTATCATTGAAGATCTGTTCATACTTCACTGTATGTGCAGTATGCGCATCGCATTACAGTGCTGCATTAAGACATTACTGAAGCTATTGCGCAAATGCCATACAGCAATAAAGTTTACTTGAGTTGCATTGAATTGAGGCAGGGGTAATCTATCTAAATTCTCTGCCAGAATTATTCAGAGTTATTTACCGTGCACCAAGCGTGAAGTGCGTCAACACGGAAGCTAATGCCGATTGGCTTGTGGAGTAGGTTGGCCCATTGGTTAATCGTACATGAGGCTACTCATAGACTCTGCCCCTCTTATGCAGATATTATGGCATGTGCATTGCCCAGCTCTGAACAATTCTGGCAGCAACTTTAGATTAATTTATCAGTCAACACAACACACTGCAGTGCAGCAACATATAAACCATTAAAAGTATGCCATTTGAGAGCTGAATACATCATAAATATCTTTTTCTGTGGAAATTATTCTATGGATTTTGATAAATTGAACCACCAAACAAAATGAATGCAGACCCAACCAGCAGTGATGCTGCCTCTACATAGAGGCTTGGATGGTTATTATTTTGGTATATGAAAGAATCTTGCAGCTGTTATATGGTGTCAGTCTTTCAGCTACAGAGTGCAGACAAGCAGACGGTGTGCTGGCTGATAGGCATTCACTAACCCAAAAACAAATACATCAGCCAATAATGCATTTCTCCTTGCGCACAAACACCCATGACTTGTGATGTCATGGCTATAGGGGTGCCCAGAGGGTGTAATGAGTCAATCGCACAATGAACCAGTTTTCGGAAATTTCACCTCAGTAGGGTCATGTGATCCTACAAAAATCCTATTCTTAACACATAAAACCCAGGCCTTTTACGCTCATTTTAGCCCACAAAGCGTTAGTATTTAGAGAGTTTTTAGCATCATTATGAAAGGTTTTGGGGTTCTGAAACTTTTGGAACACTTTTTATCCCTAAGTACTGACATGAGATTAGAAAAGTACAGTATAGGACAGCGTTCAAGCTTTGACTTACATTTAGCGGACACGGGTGTGAAAAAAATATTTAGGGGTGAAAACAGTCAAAATTCTTGATTACTTAAATGTTTCTAAGGGTAAAATGTCATATATTTTCAGATTTTAGCACTTAAAACCCCATATTTTTCACTGATTTTGAGAAAAATTCATTTTTATGGCCAATTTTAGCCAAAAATTGCCGTTTTCGGGTGACAAAAATTTTGACTTGCTAATTTCCTGTGACTGTATGAACATGAAAAATACCTAGTAGTGACTAATTCTTTATGCTAATCATGTGACAGGGGTACATATGTAATATTTAAATCATTAAATGGGATCAATCTATTTCTTTATTTTTGTAACAGGGTTAGAAAGTCGGCGGTCAGGGTGACAATTGATTTGGGGAAAAATGCAATTTTCGCCTAATTTTGTGATTGAAAAAGCCATAACTCCTCAAAGGTATGAGCTATGGTGATGCTTCTTGTATCTTTTTGTTCAGTATTTCAATAGCTAAATAGTGATATAAAACTTGACTAAGTTGAATGTACTGAAAAAAACTAAAATAGTAATATGTTACCCCTACCCCTAACATTTCGGAGGGTGTGAAAAAAATAAAGGCCTTCGCAAAAAAAATAAGTCCTTCAAAACTGTGAGGTTTAAGGCCAAACAAATATAAACTTGCTATAGCCAAGACCTCCCTCTAGAGCAAGTTTATATTTGTTTAGCCCTGAGAGTCCCAGTTTTGAAGGACTTATTTTTTTTTGCGGCCGATTTTTGCTCAAATTTGAGGACTTCGGGCAGAAATATGCCTGTACAGTGCTATGGGAAAAATTTTCAAGTTAATAATTATGTATTTTTTATTTCAGATTCAGTTTCTAAACAAAATTTCACCCTAGAAAATTATATTTTAAGTAGGATATCTTTCCCTTTAAGTTTCAACCATTCTGTCCACCAAATGTAAGTCAAAGCTTGAACACTGTCATAGGAACATTGCAATACATCATGGGATTGATTCAAAACACCCTCTGAGGGGTGCCAATCGATAGTCTTTGACAACATTAGATTGATGCAGCAATTAAAGCAATTACTGGAGTGGATAATGCTCTTTTTCAGCTTTAAAGATTGTCAGTTAAAGGCATTATCAGTGATTTGCTAAATCAGAAAATCAAAAAAAATCATCAAAAATCTGATTTTTGCATGTTTGTATCAAGTACAGGTATCCTAACATACCCTGCAAATAATAGGACCAGAAGCTATCTAATAAGGACAAAATCGGAAATTTTAGTCATTACTGTCCGAAAGGACACTTGCAACAACACCTAACTAAATGGAACACTGCCGTTTTCTTCCTTTTCTGTGAATTCTTCATTTGGAAGAAGTAACTTATGAGAATTCTACAGACTTTTCCTTCACCTTTAAGCTATTCTTGGAAATTTCAAATATTTTGACTCTTCCAGATAAATCACTGTCTTTAATGGAAAAGTACATGAGTACAAGAAGTTAAAATCATGAAGTGCACCTCAAATCATCTTACCTGTATTATAAACTAACACTGTAAACATTTCAATTACAAGCTTTAAATCTTAGAGCATACCTGAGGGAAATCGTAATGTCTCTTGATAGCCCTTGTTAGATTCTTGACAAACATAGCTTGATCAACACCTTCAAAAGATAAAATTTAAATTGTAATATAAGGTTGTTACTCTGATGCAGAGTGGTTAGAGGCAGGGAGGTCACAGGTTCAAATCCCAGCGAGGTCATATACCGGTACCTACTGCCTTCTTGACAGGCACTCGGCATTTAAAAGAATGGAAAGTGAACATGCAGAGCTACCACAAAGCTACCCCCCACACTGTAGCTTTCATTGCATTTGGCAGATGCATGGCCTAGGGTTATGGAAATGGAGATAGGTGCAGCGAGAAGGACTACTCTGCTATGGCTTATTATACTTTACAAAGCAAAACAAAACAATAGGGGCTCACTGCATCACATTGGGTTATGTGAACTTCATTCCGTCATGTAAAGAATATTGTGCTTGGACCGAATTAGAACTGACAACGTCCAAATTACTAGAACAGTACTCAAATCAATCAAACTGGGCTGGTAAAAGAGCAATAGATAAAATCTATCCTATAGGTATTAAGTCCAAAAGGTGTCATCACTTTCCTTAGTAGAAATCATTACATGTAGAACAGTAGATAATTCAAAATGATTTGAAATTTTAACTACTTAGCAGTTAAAGGTCCATGGCCCGATTGTTATAATAGTCTCATCCCCAGAACCCCAGATTTTACCAGAAGTTGTAAATATTTTTGTGTTTGAAGAAAGTTACTACTTTTCTCATTTACCCTGTGAAATCTTAGGGTTAAAAGATGTTTGGCTTGGATGTTATGAGTGAAAAAAGTGCCGAATTTTGGTTGACCAATTCATTTTATAGAGTACTCTCTGGGCTTACAAAATCATGTTTTTTAGCTCTCACATCAAAACAGATTGAAATTTTGGCGTGAAACTTTACAGATGGGGCTTTATGGTCAAGGTCAAGATTAATACAATCAAAAAATCTTAAATTCATAAACTGCCCCTATTTAAAGCAATAACACATTTTTTGAAGAGCACCCCCAATTTTTTCAAAAATTTTGAGATTTTTACATGGTTGCATTAGTAACTGGCTAGTAAACTATACCTGTGATTGGTTAAGTTCGAAAATGTCTATGTGTCGCAAACAAAGGAATTTTGTAATTAGAATAATTAATATCGGAGATCTCCGATAATAATAAAATGGCTGCTGGAAACAGCCTTCCAATATGAAATAGTCGGGAAATAGCGCCATGTACGTGTCCACGCTCATCCATTAGTTGTTTTATTGGTTCAGGCAAGTCAAGTTTAGATCATATTCTTTGAGGTGGCACTATTTCATCATGGACGGACATAAACTTAGCATTTCCAGCCCTGCCATTAAGTCCAATCTGGGATCCCAATTCTAATTATAAAATCGCTCATTTTATGATAAATACGCATTTTTTAGCATTCTCGTTTGCAGGTATAGTTTCCTAGACAAATACCAACATAACTGTGCAAAAATATAAAATTTTGAAAATTGGGGGCGCTCTTCAAAAAATGTGCTGTTATTGCTTTAACTTACTTAGTTCATTGGGTAAGTCTCCAGCCATCAGCACAAAACCTGCCTCTTTGGTAAGCTCCCCAAACACAGAAGTGTCCTGTAAGACAGCCTTGCCTCCACCTTGACCCTTTTTGCTTCTCTTCGATGATGCTGTACATTCAAACAAAGATTGCATGCATGATAAATTAACTCAGTGGGAAAGTCCAATTAGAGAATATAGGTCTGATTTGGAAACTGGTACTCTCTTTACGATGAATTGAAACTGATTCAATGCCATTATTATAAGTGAAAGAACGACACCAGATGCTGAGTTCTTTCATGCAAAATAATGGTATCCCCAAATCATACCTTTATTCTTAATTCTTAAACAGATTTATAATTCAAGGTACTGGTAATCTTTAACCTAATTTTGCAACACTTACGGCGTAAATACAACAAGGACGGACTGCTACCACCCAGTGAGAAAAATTGAACACATCGAATGCAAAGAACATATGTAATGGATTCAAAGTGAACTTTCCTCCCTACCATCTCATACAGGGTGAGTCAAAAAGATTTACACTCGTTTTGTTTAAATTTTTCTACAGCAGTGAAAAATCTACCAAAGATATTGACTATCACATATAAAACAAGATTATTTCACCTACTGGAGAAATTTTGAATTTTGAACTTTGCATTGCGAAGTTATGCTAACTTAAAGACAGGTACCAATTTTTCACTCTGTCCACGGAATCCCTGTTGTGGAATTTGGCCAAAGAGACTTTGGATGAGTCTACACAAGTACATGACATTCTTTGCTTGTGCTTTGATACTTTTGTGTAAACCTTCAAATATCAAGAAAAATGTCAAGCTATTTCATTATTCTGAAATTAATAACTAATTATGGAATCTTGCACCAAAACTTTAAAGCATTATTTCAATGAATGTTCGAAATTGTTCGCTTATCTTTTCGCGGAAAATTTGAATACAAATATGTAGGCAATCCTGTGCAATACAGCCGGTTGGCCCACATTTTCCACCCACTCCTTCATAATCTGATGGGGGATACTTTGGGGACTCAATATTTGAATATTACACACATTCAACGTCTTTCCTTTTGCATCTCAATAATTTCCTCTCCCTCCCTGTCTTTTCTTTACTCCCTTTCTGCTTGTCCTTTTCCCATTTTCCTGCTTTGCCGGTAGCTTAAGCTTATTTCTTGGTCAGACCCATAAGGGAGGGGACAATGCGCCCCTTCCCCTGCCCCTGTTACGCTACTGTCATTGACTATTGTTAAGAAATATTATGAACAACATTTGGTACGGATTAGGTAATGGTTACTTCAGAAACAAATACAAAGGTTAAGCATTTAAATGACAGTAACGCAATGGCTTTGCTGCTGTGGACGTGAAGAATTGTACAACCGTGGTCAATATATGGTTTTTGGCGGCTTTCTGTTAATTTACCATATCTGCAATATGCGAAAAGGTAAACTTTCGATTTTTTTATCAATGACAGTTGATATAGTGAGCTATTGTTTTCATGTATAAAAAACAATTTCCAAACTTGTTAAATATTTGTAATATTTTTCTGAAATCGAGTGTAAATCTTTTTTACTCGCCCTGTATGAAGTAGGGCCCCGCAGGCACACAAAAGCAAATTAAATTGGAGCACTAAGTTCCAGGTCAGCATGTGTAGGCACCCCTGCCTTTCCATGCCGGACGTTTATCTACCTGATATCTATTTTCTAGTCCATTACCATAATTGCCTGAGTTGCTTCTGTCTGCAACAGTGTTGCCAACAAATAACTACATTTTATTGTAAGGCGCAGCACCGAACAACAAAAACTAGCCCAATATTTATGTTTACCAAAAACCAATGGTTTGTATGGGACCAAAAATTGCCGCTACCCATGACACCAGCTGAAAATAACACTTAGAAAGTAGCCCAATTGAGCAGGTAAAAGGCAGTGTTGGCAATGCTGGTTGACGACTTGGGTTCTGAAAGTTCTCACATTAGCAAAGGGGATTCTGTGGCATTGTGAGGTTTCCTCGCAGTTGGCAATGGCAACTCATGGGTCTTCAGGCTTATACCTTGCAAACTGAAATAAAACAAAACAGGCCCACTGCATTCATTGCTTTACACAAGCTATTCCATCATGAATCAAGTTTACATTATGGAATTAAATGCTTGTAAACCAATGGGTGCAGTTTTTTTTATTCTTTTTACAATATGTCTATGAAATATTTTGGGTGAAATATTTTTGATGATTTTCTCACTACTTGATGATTTCAGCTAAATTTGGTCATGGATTCTTGAGATTGTTTAGTTTCTAGAAAGAAATGTACTTTGTAGCCTAGCAATATTCATGAAGTTACCACTCCAAACATTTCTACTTGGCTGAAAGGTGAGCAGGTTACAATGAACGTTGACTGCAATTCCAGTCAGCCTCACCTGGCCCTTGGTCAGTGGTCCCACGTAGACGTTTTCCTCTAGATTTTGCCATCTTCACCTTGTGAAATTATTGCTGTTTTCCGAAAAATCTGAAACATCAATAAAAACCAAAAGCAATTAAGTTTAAAAGTAGGTAATGGTGAACCAAGCCTCAAAATAAGCCAGCGGCAACCAGGGGCAATTTTTGTTAAAAAGTTGCTCCTGGTTCCCTGGGAATAGGCAGGAACCAGGGGCAATTCCTGAGAACCAGGGGCAATTTCAAAAAATCAAATACAATAGTCTACGATACTTGATTTTACCTCCAAGTCCTGTTTATCATTAACCTTACCTTAATAC